>JAOXJP010000008.1:14590979-14603554 GCA_025762735.1 Platanus orientalis | reverse complement strand
GAATAGAAAGGATTAGAAAAGGAATTGAATGCAATACAATAATCCTATTTGTTAATTGATTGCCAAGAAATAAAAAAAAAACATTTTTTTGGAATCCACAGGAGATCAACGTTCAACGTAATAGAGAGGAGTTTCCACCGGATTTGGTCACAAATCTGACCTTTTGAGATGGAAAAGGAAAACTTAAAAAATACAAAGAGATGGATTCCATTGGATTTGCATGGAAATCGATAGGTTTCTAATCCAACCAACCAGATGTGTGGAATCCGTCTAAATAATGGAATCTAATTCCGGATTCAACTAGATTTGACCCAAATCTAGACGACCAGACTCAGCCTTAGGAAAGTCTTTTGACTCCAGTAGGATTGCAGGGGAGTTAATATAGCCCTCCTAAAATCCTGCATCCAAACTCCTAAAGACGAGGAGTATGTATTCAATCTCCTACGAAGACTCCAAATAGGCTGTTTAACGCCTCTTACACAACCTGTGGGTATATCTCAGTCTGTTGGAAATTTTAGGGATGGGACCCACTACCCCTGGAATCATGTGGGAGTGCCTATCAAGCAGGAAAAAAATCAAACTGCAAGTCTCGTTATTGTAGGAGCAGGATTCTCGTGAAGTTGGATTTTAGGTGTTGTTCATACCTGTGAAAATTATCAGATTGTAAGACTCCCTCAAAACTGCAACTACAAGCTGGTTTCTTCAACAGGTAGGGTCGTCCAGCAGTTAGGAAGGCCTTGGGAAAATTGTTTTGATCAAACTTTGAGCTTTTTAATGATAGTGTTCAATCTGCTACAGAAACCTCAGCTTCAACAGTACAAAGTTATGTAGAAAAGTTCAAATTAAAAAGTGAAGTAGGGGTAGAGACCTTTGACCCAAGGGGAAGGGAGTAACCTCCACTATTACCATTAAACTAGACTAAACCTAGACCCATTCCACGGTTTTAATGCTCTTCAAGTCTAACCAAAAGAGGAAGAAGAAGAAGACACCAAAAGCTAAAATGTATGAACTAAAATTTCATATTATTCATCCTAAGTCGTGTGGGGTGTTTTTATGGCCCCCACGGCCAGGTTTATTACACCCTAAAATATGCAAAGACAAAAAAAAACTCCTAACACAATATCATGCCAAAATAACCCTACACTATAGATAATAACCAAATACCACTAAAATATGCTACTAAGACAAAAGTACCCTCAAATAATGTGCTAGGGAACAAAACATAACATAAATATCCTAGTGAAACCATAACATGGGCGCAACCCTCCTACGTTGTCTCTGATAAACCTGAAACTCCTACTTAGACCTGATGTTCTTATCAGGATATCCACTGAAGGAATGAGTTGTAACCTTTCTAGATCCATTTCCAGAACCTGAGGCTATTTGCCCTGACTAGCTCCTTCTCCAGCCGAGCTCCTGAGCACCATACTTTCAGAGTTGTCTTTGGAATTTCCTTGTGATGTCCTCACTTCTCTTTGGACCTTTACCATTTATTTGTGAGTTTCTAATCATAATTATATGTGAGCTGCATTGTGTGAGGGCCCAGTTTTCTAGTTACCTAGATTCTGAAACTGATGTGATTTCATATCCCATCAGTGTTGGTTGGACTGAATTTGACATTAGGAAAAAAAATCTGCATATTTTTAGCACAGATCACGTGATCTCTTTGCAAGCTCTACGCCTTTTTAATTATATCAATATTCATTGCTTTTTAATTGTTAAAATTCTGTCTTGCTAGAATGTTTGCTTATTTCTCATTTTGGTTTGTATGTTTCCTATTGCCATTGCACATCTTATAATTTTAACTAAAAATGCTGAACAGGTATGGACCATTTTGGATATGTACCACTTTAATATTTGTTGCAGCATCCATTGCCACATTTGTCACATACCTGGCACACAAGCTGCAGAAGAAAGAGTGGGACTATGACATAAATCTGGTGACATGGTCGGCTGGTTTGTTTTATGGCTATGCTACTATTGTTCCTCTTGGCTTGTATATCATCCTAAAATACTTCTCCGCACCATCCGGCCTCATCCAGCTGTGGTGTCTCTATGGATACTCGCTTTTTGTCTTCATTCCTGCTTTGGTAAGTTCATTGAATTTCAGTTGTGCTCTTTGGACCTGAAATACTGCTTCTATGAACAATCTTTGAGAGCAACTACAGGTTGAAAGAATGCAGATTTCGTCACTTTGGTATTTTTATGAAGAATGGCCTGCCCAAAAGTTACTATGAAAATCTTTGCAACATTTTATTTTGGTTGGAGGGGGTGGTGGTCGAATATAAACATATTTGCAGGGTGGTTAAGCAGATGGTTCCCGATTTGTCTGCACCATGCATTGTTCAGATGGTCAGCCTAAGAGAGATTTCTTAGTGCGACCTGTCCAACGGAGGGCCAAAAAATTCCGAAACATAGACCATGTGTGAGGTGCTGGCAAGGAGGATGGCTTCCTCTCACTGTTCTGAGCAGCTTATATTATTAGTTAGACCTTCATGTGTATAGTGATAAACTGGGCACACCACTAATGAAAGGACGGAAAGTATTCTCTGTAAAAAGATGAAATTACCTTGTGGAGGGTACATATTTGTCTGTCGATTAGGGAGTGTGCCCCACCATCAGTAAGGGTTTGAATCATCAAAAATAGAGATATCCCAGCAGTGCAGGACGCAATGCCTGACAAAGGTTTCCTGGGTGATTATACATGAGTCAAAGGAGGGTGTTTTACTAAATACACAGTAAATAAATAACGTTTATTTATCAAAGTACCTTTTGTCAGCATCGCGTCGCATGCTAGGAAGGTACTGGCATGGTATACCTTTACTAAATACACAGTAAATAAATAACGTTTATTTATCAAAGTACCTTTTGTCAGCATTGCGTCGCATGCTAGGAAGGTACTGGCATGGTATACCTCTCTATATTCTGACTGGAGATGATTCCAACCCTACCAAAAATGTAGTGTCTGTCCATATCACTACCCCTATATTTATGTTGTACTTTCATGTTTTCTCTGATAGATTAATGGTTTCATGAAAACATACATTGCCCTGGCTTTGACCCGCTGAAAATCTTATTACATTTGACTGCAGTGTCTATCCGTGGTGCCCGTGGAAATTTTTAGATGGGTAATTGCAGGTGTTGCAGGATTCATGTCAGCAACATTCGTTGCTCTCAATCTCCGAGCTCACATCAAGTCAGCAGGCGAAAGGTGGTTCTTGATTGTGGCTGGGATCTTTTTATTGCAGCTGGCTCTGTCTGTTGTACTTAAGCTATATTTGTTCACCGTTACAGTATAAGCATCATCTGAAATCATCCATGGCGTCAACAGTGTAGAGCATAAAGAATTTTTTTTGGCAGGGCTTTGGCCATCTGTTGTAGTTCAAAACTTTATAGAGAATATTCATCACCAGCAGAAATCATGACTGGTATTCTTTCATGTTTGATCATATATACTCCATGACTGAATCTCTCTCCCAACCCCTTAGAAGGGAGTTGTGTTCCTCCTGCAAATTTTGACAGTTACATTGGTTATGTGCATTTCTCATTCTTCCCTTTCTTCTTTTTCCCATCTAATAGTGATAGCTGCCGATATGCTAAATGTGAACTCTTGAATTCTGTTCCATGACAGGGTCCTAGATGGATATTATTTAAGTGTTTAAGTTAAATCAATCTCTATCGAAGATATCCGATGTCGGTTACATGCTTTGGCATGTAAAACTTGAAGATGCTAATCGTTCAAATGTAAAAGAGGCATTACTTTTAAGTCAGAAAATGTGGGCTAATAAGGACTTTTGCTTCTTATCCAAGCTTAGGAATTCTAGTAATACTATGATTAGCATGTTAGACAGGTTTGGACTTGGTTCACTTAATCATGGGGAAAATCCATTTTCAACTAGTGGCACAATGATGCTGCAGGCCTAGTTTTCTTCTGGCTAGGAAAAATCAAGTATGCAACCAAATCAAACTGTGTTTATGCCATGACGATTTGCTTACGTTCATGGTGACGATTTGTTTCGCTTGATTTAAAATTTCTTTCTTTCAGCCATAGTTTTAAGAACTGGGTGGGCCATCGAAAGGGTAAGGTGGATGGTTTAGGTCCAATCGGGTTCAACCGTCGATTTGCTTCATACATTTTTTTTGGTAAAGTTTCACTTCAAACACAAGTAAAATGTAATAAAATACCAAAAATTAAAATAATTCATATTGCATTAGAAGGCTTATGACCGGGTTTCCAATTTTTAGATGATACCAAAATACAAAACAATTCATAATGCATTGGAAGGCTTATGTATGGGTTCCTATTTTTAGACAATACCAAAAAATAAAACAATTCATGGAAAGCGAGACTGGATTTTGGAAGGACACGTTTCTATTTTATTTATATATATAAAAAAAAGATTGGTTTTATTAGAACCAAGTTTGTAAAAAACTGGTCGGTTTTGCTGTTATATACGGTTTTTAACAGATTATGGTTTTAAGCTTCTATAGACCTGCTTAGGATGCCAATTCTGGTTAAACCGAGTTGTCCCATCCAATCCAGTCCGGATTTCAAAACTATGGTTTCAGCCTTTCAGGACAGGGATGGAGCTTGAGTTATAATGTATTGCGTAAATTAAATTTAGGCCCAAGTTCTGCTCATGGACCTATAACTGCACCCAAAATTTAAAAGTGGGTGGCAATAGTCAAGTCCACAAGGCAAGTCTGTGTTTGGATCCGTGGACTCCAAAACCACCTTGAGGATTACTTGATTTGTGAGAATTATCTCATGTATCTCCTCAATCCAACTCCTACGAGTCAGGAATTGAAAATCCCATCTAAATTGTGGAGTTTCAACTCTAAATGAGTGTGTTAATCAGTAATCAATCCCGTCTTAGTTGAACTCTATACCCTACATCAAAATCAAATCTACTCTGAATTGTTATTCATCAAAAACAAAAAAAATCACTCTGAATTCTTTATCAGACATCCTAAAACCCTGCCGCTTTCAGCTTACTATGTATATTTCATTATTATAAGATTTAAAAGAACATTTTAAAGTATTTTTATCTTTTTCTTTTATTTTATTTTCTTAGTTACCACCTTTAAGAAATGTAGGATGTTTTAATTATCTGTGTATTATAGTATATTTTTATAATTATTTCAAACAGTCTATGTTAAATACTTGTTACTAGACATAAATAACCTTGTTTATGTATATATATATAAAACAATTTTTTCCCTCATTTGATATCACTTGTTTAAAGCAAAGAGGCTAGATATGTTGTTTAAATTAAAGAAGCTTGGAATCCCATCTATTCACGTTTCTTAAACATGCATGATAAGGCAGCAGCCAAAATGAGTAAACATGTGACCTTTTTCTATAGGGCAGTTTCAACCCAATAGGCAAACAAAAAAGATCACTTTTCACCTTTATTTCAGCCAACAAAAAAAAAGAGAAAATTCAAGAGCTATTATTTGTAGGGGACAAGAACATTTCAGTGGATCATGGGGTTGACATGGACTAGTACCCTACACACGTGACTGATTTAGAGGGTCTCCTACCACAGGGATGATCTTGATTTATAATGTTGCCCATACATGTGGTCCAAAAGCCCTGTCAGTGCATGCTTCAAAGCCCATAGCTAAATAATAGAATACGGTTTGCCTGAATACTTGAAGCCCATAGTTAAAGAAAGTTAGGAAGAATATATATAGATAGATAGAGAGGGGGGGGGCGAGGAGGGAACAGCAACAACCCTAGAAAGAGTCAACCTTTTGATCCTGAATTCCAGGTCTTTGGAGAGACAACATTATTTATTTTAATGAAAGGTAGGTGCTAGTGGCGAAGACTAAGGGGATTCAACGCTGTGGCTGACATTCCAGATTTTCATCACCCATACCATGCTAAATCTTAAGGACTAAAATGCCCTTAGCTCTTAATAATTCTTGGAGTTTTGCTTCAAGTTTTGAATCCCTAATAATGAGCCTATCCCTTAGCCGAAAAGGGCAACACTACTGGTGACTGGGGTGGTGTTTATGTGTTTTCAGCTTGAGTGGATTCTATTAACTGATTAATCACTGATGGTATGTTTGAGCCCGGCTGCTAATCAAACTGATGATCAAGAAACCAAATTTTACAACAAAGAAGACTCACCCGATAATAAATCACATTATCCTCGTTGGATCATCGAAACAACTTGATCGAAAAACCTTTTTTTTTTTTTTTTTTTTTTGAGGAGGTTGGGAGATATTATTAACACTAAATCATTCTAAAGAAATGTAATAAATAAAACAGTTAATGTAATCTAATCATGTTGAATTTTGACATCAGAAATCACCTAAGTCGAACCCTTTGAATGGTGGATCCTGATCCACTCTGCAACTGCCATGTTAGAAACAATTTGCTTATAGACTATGGGTCATCAATACAAGCATTTAGCCCTTAATAATCCAGGTGGCTATGGGCATATTGCTATTTGAAGGGGGTAATTTGGGTAATTTGGAAATGAGGTTATCACGTTGAATGGGATGGGACAGCACACGACTCTGCCCCTATTACAAATTTGTGTCCCAACAACATTGTTTATGCTTGGGAGCTTGACTTCAACATCTCTTCACCTTCATTCACACACAACCCATTTGTTTATTCTTCTGTACCTCTGCCTTTTTAAATAGACCAACTTACATCCACAAGTCCTTGCTCTAGCTGTTGCATTTTCAACTCTTAACCCTTCTCTTATTTTTTGAGCTTAATTAGAAGAGTTAAAAAGAAGATTTGAAGAGTTGGAAACCATGGTAGTCTCAAGGATTCAAGTTGGGTTTCTTCTAGTGATCTTGTTGAGTGTCTCAGTTGTACATGGTAGGGTTTTGGAAGCTAGAAATCTACTAGAGGTGGTGTCAAGGATGGAAGAGCGTGAATTTTGGACGACGAATACCACCTCAGACGATAACGATTTCGTCGCAGCAACCGAAAGAGAAGTACCTTCACGTCCTGATCCATTACACAACAGGTAGACTAATGACTGAAATGGAGTCCAATTCAAGTTGCTGGGTTGCATGGAGACAGAGAATTGCAGGTGGGCTGTTGGCTCATTCGAACACAAACTTCTTCATGACAAGGGTGGAGCTTGAAGAGCTACAGAATGATTCAGTGAGTTTGAATGTTATAAGAGATGTTCTTTATTAGTTCTGGTATAAAATATATATAGATATAGTCATTGGTTTAAATATGTAATTCCCTCCTTTCTTTCCTTCCGTTTCTATTGATTTGTTAGGAGAGGTGAGGTGATGCCTTGATGGCTTAGTAGAATGTTGAACATGTATCACCCCCCCCCCCCCCCTCTTGTCACACACACACACAAGCAAGCAAATGAGATATTGGAACAAAGAGAGATTAAATTTTCATCTGGGAGCGAGTCAGGACTCGGTTGGCCGATTCAGTCCATCTGTACAGATGGAGTGTCTTTATGTGTTTTTCCTAAATTATTGGTGTAGAGTCCCCTGAATGGAGGATGTGAGACTTTGAATGAAGAAAACAAGTGAACTTATAGCTACATACTTTTTTGACTTTGGAGAAAAAAACGCAATTCAAGGCTAATCCCCAAGTGTGACTTTTCTTTGTTTTGGTGTAATTTTTCAAAGATTTGTGTTTCTTTAATTTCATTCAACGGAAAAAGGTGAAGAGGACTCCTATGTAATAGTGGAGGGAAGTAAGAGAAGAAACATTGTAGATCTCATTGCCTAAAACATGGCTATAGAAATCGGATCATGAACCGGAAATGTAGGGAATTAGCCCCTTGTAAGGCCAGGTTGGCTTAGGGCCCCTAATGAAGTTTGCATAAGAAGTGTATTGATCCGGCCAACCATTCCAGTTTTCTGTTTAGTCAGCTGATCCAATCTGTTTGACCCACTATTGGGCTAGGCTTGAAGTTTAGTTTAAAATATCCATATTACATCCTTAGTCTGGCTCAACCCAGCAGTTAAATTGGATTGACCCACCATGCTCCTATTTTGGTGGTTTAACATGTGGGATGACCCATGTTATTTAAGAAATCAGTTTTGCAGACCAAAACTGGTTTCTTCATTGGTTGAGGCTGATTGAAACTTGTCACAGTGAAGGTCCTCCATACAAGACTGACTCACCTGTACCATGGAGAGCTCTGATGTCTCTCACCCCGCTGGCACCAAGATCTGATTCTAAGCTAATTTAGAGGTGTGCAGTTAATTGATGGTCATACTTAGCGAATGGCGAGCGTAAAAAGTGAGCGCTATTGCATGTTGTGCAATAAGTATGGCCACCAATTTACTGCACCATTTTTTAACTGCAGAGCATCCGGCGTAATCCAGATTGTGACATTCAGGGCTACCTGTTTGATTAGGTCATGGTTCAGAATGATGGCCCGGATCAATTGTTATAACGACCCAACCCAACTAGGCTTGAGATTGTCTGATTCTAGGCGTCCCAACATGAGGATCACTCTCCCACCCTGGTTTTGTTCTTTGGGCTGAGCCAAATGATCTTTCCCAAAAACACATCAAGCCAAATAAAGAAGCAGGATCCCATCCTGACCTAGCGATTTGAAATCTTACAATCACCTAGGATACTTGCGAGATGGGATCCAGATTCACTACCTAATTCCACCACGAAGACCTCTTATTGGCTGTATTCTGCCGTCCTCCACGTTTCTTTTTGATTGGGTAAAAGAGAGGACAAAGTTACAATAATCTCACTCTTCCTCACATAGAAAGTGACTACTCTTTTTATGGAAGGTTAGTCTAGTTAGAGAGTGTTCTTGGAAAACTCGTTTTCCACCCTTGGGGTTCACGCCTATCAATCTTCGTCAGAAAATGAAAGGAAAAAATACATCTTGACTTTTGAGGTTTAGTTACTTTTCTACATAACCCCCCAGTACTATTGAAGACATGACACTCAAAATTAACAACCGTTGATATAAAAGAATGTAAAAAGAAAACAAACTTGATAATTATTTCCACAACAAAACCAAACGAACAGCTTGAATTGGTAAGATATATCAAAAACATTACATAACAGCAACGAAACTGGATAAAACTTGTGTACGGTCTCCTTGAACCATTTTTCCCACCATTCATCTCCGAGGAATAGCTTAATTTGGGCACTCATTCAATTTTTTTTGTTTTTTTTGATGAATCACTCATTCAAAATTTATAGGTGCTTTAACAAGCTTGGTTTACCTACGGTCATCCAGAAGACAGAAAAAGAAACAATAGACGCTACATATATAGTTGCATCAATGAATTGCATCATTTTCTTTTTCAAATTTGTTTTCCATAAATAACACCTGAATATAATAAATTAAACTCTTCTTAAACTCACCATTGTCATCTTACAGCATGAAATTCATAACCTTTCATCAATACATTACACACGTACGAAGTTCTGTTGGCAATTAATCAAATTCTGCACCCTTCTCAAGGGCTGTAGGGAAAAATAAATTAGCATATAGATTAGCACCTTTGAACTAAAATATCTCCTGTTTTCATAAAAAAAATTTCTTCCATATTTTGAGAGAGAGAGAGAGAGATGCTTAGGCTCTAGACTTCTTCCCTTTACCTTCTGGGGTTGGGCTGGTTTGGAATAGAAGTTCTTTCTTGCCACCCATGAAGGGCTGTAACGCTGCCGGAATATCAACACCATTTTCCTTCTGGTAATTTTCAAGGATGCAGCAAATGGTCCTCTCTGTTGCTGTGAGAGTAGAGTTTAACAAGTGAACGTATTGCTTTACTTGTTCGTTACTCTGCGACAAAAACCAATAATAAGTTGTTAAAACTCAGGCAAAAGCAACAGCTTCCTTCTCAGAAAGAGTTCATATAATGCCATGTCTATTAGAGTAATGGTTCAAGCCTCTTCATATATCCAGCAGCATATGCTTCTAGTCTCGAATATATATATATATTATTTATAATAATAAAAAAACAAGAGAGGAAGAAGGAGCCACCTTTTTCTGTCCATATCGGATTTCCAATCTCCTGGACTGGTAGTCTGTACAATTTGAACATGACACCAGCTCTCTGTATGTCTTGGATGCAGGAAACCATCCTTCCAAATCATACTTCTTTGCAGCTGCGTCATTTAAAGCCCCAGAAACAATAGCCACAACTTGATACGGGATATTTAACTGTAATATGTTACAAGTAGCATTTGACAACTTTAAGATAAAAAATTCTAACATCATTTCAATTGAAAAATAAATAGAGAATCAAAAAATACAATTACGCAAAAGAATAAATGATAATCAAACCAGTCTTTCCTGTAAGTTGGCTATACCTCCTTGTAGAAGTCCTCCGAGTTTTTAATCATTTCCTCATGCATGTCCCAAGAGTCACTATCATTCGGGCTGGTGATGCAGAACTGCTCAACTTTCTCAAATTGATGGACTCGGAAAATACCCAGAGTATCACGACCATGTGAACCGGCTTCTTTACGGAAACAAGTCGAGTATCCAGCATATCTGGCAAAATATCCAATATGTATCAGCAACCACCATTCCTTAGTTGTCAAAGAAATGATAGTAGTCACAGAAACAGTGATAACCTTATGGGTAGTTGTGAAGGATGGATCCAATCATCTAGGTGATAAGCACAGAGTGGCTGTTCAGCTGTAGCAATCAGATATTTATCATCTCCCTCACCAGTTACCTGTTTAACATTAACCAAATCAGTTACAAGTAAAGATATTCCTGAACCATTCCAGTCCCATGTTCTAATAGAGACCATTTTTCTGCTAAAATGGAATTTTCCTAGGACCTTTGATTTATATCCCAATCACACTTAATATGCAAAACAGGGAAAAATCAAGCACACACATGAATAATCCCAATCCACTAGAACTGAAAGAAAAGTCTGAAACAAAGCAAGAAATGGGTTACTTGTAGCTGGAGTCAACGGAAATGAATTTCTTAAACGTTGGACAGCATACAAAGCTGGCATTGCTTGTGCTCTTTAGTATTTTGTACTGCCTACACAGTTCAAAACGGGTGTAGCAGCTGTGTCCGGTCATTCAATTTTAGTATGCATACTGCATCAATGAAATATCATATACCTTCAGTTCTCACTTGTGCATCATAGCTTGGTCTCTTACAGAACTTCTATACAATGTGATTCTCAAGAAGCTTATCAGTAAGTTCTGTACAGTTAAACCAAGCCGAAGTCTTAAGAATGCCAACCAAACAAGCAATGGTACAAAACTCATTATGTTATATTCATATTTAATGATATTCCCAACGCCCATGTCAAGAGACTTGTAATTTTTTACAAAAAAAAAAGTCACAACATAAATTGTTTGTAAATCCAAGCAGAAGTGTTTATGTTTATATTAGAGTATCATACAATTAAAATATTCATGGCTCTCAAATTCTAAGCAAGTCCTAACAAAAAATTGCTACCTTGTAAAGTTCTTCATCAAATTGAGCTAGTTGAGCACATTTTGCCATGATGTCTTTTCTCATGAAGAATGGAGTCTGCAATAATGTATACATCCGGTTTTTCAAAAATTCAAGGCCAAAGTTTATCAATGCCTGATTAAGAAGTACACCATCTCCTTTCAAGTAGAAACCTCTGCCCCCTGCTACATTAGCACCTACATACATCAAGAATAATTTCATAAAGCTATAAATTCAAATGAAGCAAATAACAGTAACATGATAAACTGATTTAGCTATTACTATTTTTTTTCCGGCACCATTCTCATATTATAATCCACCAATTTTGTACCATTTTCTGCTAGAAAGAATTTTATACTCCAGCTAAATTACAGATTGATGTAATTTAAAGGAAATTCTATAATAGGTTAAAACAAGCAACAGGGGTTAAAATTACACCATAACAATAAAAAAAAGGGCGGCCCAGTGCACGAGGCTCCCGCAAACGCAGGGTTTGGGGAGGGCAAGATGTACACCATAACAATCCAATCCTTAAAAATTGTTAGACTATTTATCCATTGCAAAATATTGTAAATATTCAAATACAGAGATTTTTTTTAAAGATATCATAGACAAGGATTCTGCCCAACAATTCATTCATATTAAACTCCAATACTTCCAGTCCTCTAAAACCACTGAATACAATGTATAAAGGAGAATCAATATGACAACACGATCACTTGCAAGATAGTATTATGAGCCATTCCTAAAACAATAATTTATACCAACCACGTTTGATTTGAGCAGATATCGTGCAAAGCATCCAGGGAAAAGCATACCATAAAAATTTCCAAGATTTTCCACAAAATAATAAATACCGGAGCAGTAGTGGAAGACAGATTTGGGTGCCACAAAAGCAACTGTTTCAGCCTTTGAAACTCCAATCCCTTGATTTGGGATGGGTTTCTTCATTTCTTTTTAATGTATGAGAAGTTGGATCTCACACCTTTGAGAACCAACCTCAAGAAAATAAATTGGTTTAAACAACAAAACATTCATTCATCGGTCACCATAATAATTGTGATCCAGGGGGGTGAGAGAAGACAATGGAACAAAATTTCAGGGACTCGAGTGTTGAAGTTGGGTTGTTACTTCTGTTTTTTTTCTTTCTGTCGTCCTTGTATGTTCTTCATC
>JAOXJP010000008.1:14572756-14584950 GCA_025762735.1 Platanus orientalis | reverse complement strand
AAATTTTCAGCATTCTTTAATTTCAAGAAACATTTTTTTAGGCTTTTGTGGTTAAATAATTCTTGTAGGAATCCTTTTCCTTTGGATCCTACATCAAATTTGGTATCAAAGCTTAGGGCTTTCAACTAATCCTTATCTAGTTGGGATCCATTTGAATAGGAAACACGCGGATTACTCTCATTTGCTTTACCCTAAATCCTTTTGGGGTCTTTTCCATAATTTTATGGTTCATTCAAAAGTGCCTAAAATTAATTTAGGGCATTTCCAAGCGACTTCAAATTAATTTAGGGTCTACCCTAAATTCTTATCGGCAACTATATTTCCTTCTCGATTTATTTAGGGTCCTTTCCAAAGGGTCTGGATCTTTGGACGAATCGTTTCCATTATTTTAGGGCCACCCTAAAATTGTTGAGCAAGCCCTAAACACCATGGTAGGGGTTAGTAATAATGATTTAACAGCTGAAGTTAAGAAAAAAATCGTGAAATAGAATCCACCAAGACAAAATTGACTTCCCGTGTGGATAAGCTTGAGGTTTTGGTTCAACATCTAGTGGGTACAGTGGAAGGCCTCCGCTCAGACATTCAAGGTTTAAAAAAAAGAAAAGAACATGTCCATGGAGAAGCTTCATAGCTAGAATCTTCATTTGATCATCATAAGGAATCTTTAGGTCATGAGACACCTCCTGCAAGCAACATGGAGAACCTGGTCGTAGATCCTTGATGCAACCACACTCAATACATCAGGAAGTAGAAAGATTTACCAGGTTGGATGTTCTAGACTCCTGTGGCAATAGAGATCCAGATTTGTATTTGGATTGGGTGCATAGCCTAGAAGCAAATTTCAGGTTGTACGTACTTCAGAGAACCATAGACTTCAGTTTACAAAAGCCAAACTAAAAGGGACAGCTCTTATGTGGTGGCAACAGTATAAAAAGAGCTATGCTAAAGCCAATTTCGGCATCTTGTCTATGTGGGAAGAATTAAAGGTCGCAATGAACAAGAGGTTCAAACCTAAAGATTTCAAACTGAGATCCCACATCCAATTACATCAGTTGAGGCAAGGAACATCATCTCATGAGGAATACACCAACAAATTCCAGCACCTTGCTACTCGGACAGGTATTAACTAGAATGATGAGATTCTCGTCTCATTATTCAGGCAAGGATTACAACCTCAAATTTCCAAAGGACTTAGCTACCATTACTACACTAGTGTGGATGATGCCATTAGAGTTGCTTACCAAATAAAGGAAGATCTACAGTTGCACCAGACAAAGAAACCTATTATGCAAGCCAGGACTTCACCACCCAGATCAGCTCGCCAGACATCACCTCCTAGAAATAGGAACTCAGAGGGTTTTATTCTAAAGTTCAAGAGTGATCAGTGTTTTACCTACAAAGAATATGGGCATCATAAATCCTAATGTCTTAGCAAGTTCGTGGACTTTATTGAAAAGAAGCCAATGGATGATGATGAACTGGAAGAGGAAATCTATGAACCTACTGAGGAGATGGTTAAGGAAGTTGAAGAGGAAGAAACGGAAGAACCAGGGCAAAAGGTAGGCAAGGGTATCACTGAAGTGGTCCATCATTTGTTACATTTGCAGATGAAAGAGCCAATGAAGATCAAGCCAAGAAAGAAGCATACTACTTATCCATGGTGTCCTGCTCCACATGATGGACCCGGAATTCTTAGACCTCCATCCCAACTCAACGGGATTGAGTTTTCCAAGAAGGGGAGAGTTGATGCGGTGGCATTGACATGGCTTGAGAAGGTCCAACCTTTGTGGAAGCCCAAGATTAAGAACAATGGATGCAAGAAGAAGACATAGTGTTATCCACAAGATTTTCCCTTTATTTTTCTACTTTTAAGAATTATTTTAGTTGTTTTCTTTCAATTTTAGAAAGGTTTTAGTAATAGGATTGATGTAATAACTCCATATAAGCCATGGGAAGGGGCTAAAATTAATTTAGAACAGTTTATGACTTTTTATGATTTTTTTAGGATTTTTTAGAATTTTTTTTGGGTTTTTTTGGCTTGACCGTACAAGGGAGGGGTATTGTGGTCCAATTCCAAATTTTTTATTATCAATAGGTCACAAAAACCTCATGTATGATCAGTTGAAGAAAAATTACGAATTGCAGTTGGTTTTTTAAGCCCAAGGTATGGCTGCATCTCTATACCTCTCACGGTTATATGAGTTCTTCGTCTTTTTCTTGTTCTTTCTTCTTTTTTTTTGTTCTCATTTTTTCTCTCTTATATTTACTTTATTCTTGAATCTTTTATAACTATTTCTACAGAAAACTCTTCATTCTTTTTTTAAGTCCTCTTTTATTACATTCTCCTATAATCTACTTTGTTCCTATAGATCATCTTTTACCGTCTTCATTCTTTTCTTCTTGTTATTCACATTCTTTCAACCTTTTTTTTGTGCTATAGAAATTTTTTCAGCAAACCTTTTTTTTTCTAATTACTCCATCATCTTCTCATAAAAACTTAAGTCCTTTCAAGTTTAGCCTTCACATTACCTAATACACATAACCATACAAGAATCCCCAATTTCCAACCCTAAAATCTAGGGTTTCTTGAAATTCTCCAAATTCCTAAATCTTTTGCATTATTTTCTTGATTTTTATTTAATTTCGTTAAATTTCTTGCTTCCCTTTGATAATCCAATCATTCTTAAATTAGTTTCTTTGATTTTTTTTTTATTAATTTCTTTAAAGATTTGGTTTTTTCTTTAAATTTCAGCATTCTTTAATTTTAAAAAACATTTTTTTAGGCTTTTGTGGTTAAATAATTCTTGTATGAATCCTTTCCCTTTGGATCCTACATCAAAGAGGAAAAGCTAGGTTTTGAAAGAGTCTTGGAGATTTTTTTAGGAACAAAAGTTTAAGAACAATTTTGCACAATAGGTAAGAACACATATAAACCATTGTTTTGTTTTGATTCCATAGGTTTCTAGATCCTTGTTAATCTAGTTTTGCAAAAGATTTAAATCGTTTTATTCTGGATTTGAATCGTTTTAAGTTCTTAAAAACTTGTTTTATAAAGGAAATTTTGTTTTATAAGAACACAATTAAGCTTGTTGGGGTGGAGTCTGATGTATAACAGAGGCAAAAGGAACCGAAGGAAGGAGTTCCAGGGTGGCCGGAATGGGACCGATCCGAGCACAATTGGTTACATAGACTGCAAAAAACGAAGACCAAAGAGTTGTTGGTTCAATCCCGTATCGATCCCGAATCAAACCAAGATCAATCCAAGCACTCAGTTTAATCCAGGATCAATCACGGATCGATCTAGAAATATAAATTGCCGCGGAGAGCAAAGAAAGTAGGGTTTAGTGGTGGGATCAACCTGGATGATCCATATAAGGTCTTTATTGCCCTTTAGGGTTATTAAGAGGTCACTCAAAGGATTTGCAAAGGATTTTTACAAGGTTTGAGAGTGGTGAAAAGCTTGAGAAGGATTTTCTCTTTAGGTTTTCTCAAGGTTCTCTTAGATTAAGAAAGAATGTGAAAAGGGGAAAGAGATAGGGGTTTCTCAAGGGATTTTAAGCTATGATAGTGTGTAAGAGAGAAAGGAAAGCTTGCAGCTTTGTATTCTTCTATTATAGTGAAAGGTTTTCTATGTGGTTCTGTGGTTTTTCCCCAGTCTTGGGGTTGTCCACATAAATCTTTGTCTTGTGGTTTCTTGTGTGTTGTTTGCTTATTTATTTCTGCATTTATTGCATCCCAATGAACTCTCATCAAGAGGGGGTTACGATCCTAACAAGTGGTATCAAAGTCAAGTTCCTCATAAAAAATAGAAGGGGCTATTACAGGCTTTGAAAGAAAGTTAGGTTCCTTGTTAGAAGGAAAAAAGCAATTCCAAATTCACGGTTGGTGATTCGGTAAGAAGCCAAGGTTTGCGATTTTGGAGGAGATATTTATTCGAATGGGAACAATGGAAGCAACAGGAGAAGAATCCACAAGGTTTTCTATTAAAAAATTCGATGACAAGAATTTAGCATATTGAAAGATGCAGATAGAGGACGTACTTTATCAGAAAAATCTCAATCAGCCGCTTATAGGAAAAGCGAAGAAGCCTGCAACAATGCCAGAATCAGATTGGGAGGTACTTAACAGAAGAGCCATAGGTATGATTCGTCTCTCTATCGTCGTTGGATGCTTTAAATATTTCCAAGAAGAAAACCATAGAAGACCTCATGGTAGCTTTGTCTCAGATGTATGAGAAACAATCGACATCCAACAAGGTGTTTCTAATGAAGAGGTTGTTCAACATGAAGATGGGTGGAGGCGGAGGTGTGGCTAAACATCTGAACAAGTTCAACACGGTTACTAGCCAGTTATCTTTAGTAGGAATCAACTTTGACGATGAATCAGGGCCTTGGTGTTGTTGTCTTATTTGCCAGAAAGTTGGGATGGTTTGGTGATAACCTTAAGTAATTCATCGGGTTCAGGTACACTCAAGTTTGATGTTGTGAGTGTGTTATCAGTGAGGAGATTCAAATGAAGTCTGGTATCAGAGTCAGGTTAAATCAACTGACTCTATTTAGTTGAGGTCCTGGCCCCTTTCCGGACTAACTAGGATCTTTGTTGAGCTATCCCGGAACTGAACATACTTGACTAAAGCATCATGGAAATCAGTAAAGGGTATGTGTATAATAAATTAATTTCAAGGTTGGATAAGTTTGAAGCTAGCATAGATGCCAAATTTATTGAGATTATGGCTGCCCTTCAAGTGAACAGGATTATTACTCCACTTCTTGTATTACCTCAAAAACCTAAGTCTACAAGTCAGACAATAGCTCGAAAAAAATCAATGGCCAAGAAACTGAAAAGATTAAGGTGGAAGAATTCTTGCAAACCTTTCATACTTGGTCCTCCTCCACTTTCTATATTGCAAATCATCACTAAAAACCAAACTTTGCCAAAGCCAGAAAGATACCTATTCCAGCAAAAGCTCAAAAGCGGACCAAAGCAAGATCAAGGTCCAAGAAGCCATCAAATCCACAAGGTACATGCGAGCCATCAATCCTCAAACCTCCACCACATCATCCACCTCTTTTGAAAAGCCTAGACCATTCCATTGGAAGCTGTGATAGAGAGTGGTCGCGTCAAAATTCGAGGTCGAATTTCTTTCCACCTTGGGAGAATGATGCAGACAACATAATACGACTTATGTGCCACCACACAAAAGAGCAAGGTTCAAGTCTTGTGTTATGTATGGGTTGTTTTAATTATTTAAGGGGTGAGTTAATTTTGTAATAAGGCCAATAGTGTCATGTTTAGTTTAGTTTTTTTTTTAGTTGTAATCCTGTTTTTTACTTTGGAGTTTGGACCCAATTTTTTTTATGACCAAAACTTGACTTTTTGGCTTGATTTTAATGTTGTTAAATAGGTTATTCAATTACCCTTCTAATGAAACCAAGATTGTGAAAATCTGAGGTGATTTGGGAAAGTTATGAGCAAATTACTAAGGGGTGGTCACTAAAAACGGGAATATTGTTTTTTAGGAAGTTTTGAGTTCTAATTTTTAGGAAAATAAGTTTTTAGAAAGTTATGTTTTTAGAAAACTTAGCTAGCAAGTTTAGGATTTTATGAAGCTTCTAATTTTAGCAAGTTTTCAATTGGTTAAGATTGTAAGCCTATTTAAAGGCAACCCCTCCCCCATAATTTGATAGTGAAGAATAAACAAGTTTTTGAAGATTTAGGTGCCTCCAAGGTGTGGTTGTAGCCATGTTTTCCTTCTTCAAGGATTGATGCCATTCATGGCTCCCCTATTTCATTCTTCCATAGGTGTAGCCACAAGCTCCCTCTCTCGTTCATGGTATATTTCTAATCTTTTTCTTTATCTCTTAGTTTCTTCCTAAGTTTCTCCTTTTTTCTATACTACTTTCTTCTCATTCTTTTTATCATTATTCTTCTTTCTTCGTCCTTCGCTTGAAACCTCCATTAAAAAACTTATACTTTTTCGGAATTTTATGAAATTTTAACTGTAGAACCTTGGAACATGTTAGAAACAACCATAGAAATTTCAGAGTTTTTTGACGTGTCAAAAGGGCATTTGGGTAATTTTTGAATTTTTTTGTCCAAAATTACAAAAAAATACCCTTTTGGGTCTTTTTTCTTTTCATTCTATATTCTTCTAAACTTTATTTACGTGATTTTATTATCTATTTTCTCTTATTTTGGTTTGGGGTTACCTGAAGTGCTAATTTCAATTCTTGATTTATTTTGCGTCGCCATCCTTTATTTTAATTTATTTGAGCCTTTGGAAAATTATTCTACAACAAATTTTTGGTATCTTCCCCTTATACTGCATCACTTTACTAACAATTTCTCTATTATAGATTTTTATTTCTAAATCCCTAGATTGTCATAGTTTTATTGAATATCAACCTTTTTTTTATCAATAGGGAAAATTTTCATTAACCAAAAGGAATGCATTAGAATTACATCCTCGAAGGGGTGCAAACAGCCTAGCTGGAGACGACATGACTCCAATTACAGGGACATAACAGGAAAATGAGACATCCAACTATAAAGCAAAGAAAGTACCAAGTTAGGAATCTTCCTTGGGGTAGTGATAGCATCCTAAAAAATCCACCGTTTTCTCTCCAACGAAAGAACCAACAAATTGTTGTTAAAATACACTGTCATATCAATCTTCCCTGAGGGGAGAGGTTGTCAAGATGAGCATGACTCCATTCAGATGGCAACCTTGGTGGGGCTGCTAGCATGACCCAGGCTCTTCCGAGGAGATTGACAAATAAATACCATTAAGAAGGCAATGGGGCAATGCAGGAAGAGGAAGCTGACCGTCTCCGCATTAGCATAGCACATGTGTAAATGATTGGGCCATGGGATCCCTCTAGCAATATTGTTGTCCAAAGTTAGGTCTATCAAAAACTCGTCATAAGAAAAAAGAGGCTTTTAACAGTATACTAGACTTCTGTATAACCTTCAGGACTTCAAAATTTCTCTCCATACCACCACTTAGACCACCATCCTGTAATAAGAGGAGTAGCAAGACTTTACCGAAAAAAGCCCCTCTGTATCCCCACTCCACAAACGAACATTAGGCTCCTGTGGATTCTAAGGAATGGAATGAAGCCTCTCCAAGAGTACCTTTAAAATAAAACTGATCCATTATTTTATTTTAACTCTGCATCTACTCTTTATCAACTTTTCAACGGCACCATTAAATATTTCCTAATTCCAATTTCTCAATCTTCTCCCTTGAACCCCCATAAAATCTTATTTTATTCATCAAAGTTGTATTCCTCCCAAAATCTTATTGAAAACTCACAAATAAACCTTAACCTACTCTAACCTTCAAAGAAAATGTCATAATTTTATTCATTTGCAATTGCATCAATTTGGTATCAAAGCCTTGGAGGCATACGACAACAAAGATGTGTTCTTGTTTGCCTCATGCCTAGAGGCATAATTAAGCACATGTGTAGTCTAAATGAGGTTAAGCCTCTATTATTCATAAAAGTGGTTGCGGCCTTAGAGCATTTCCTTGATGCCTCACATATAGGGTGGTGTATTTGGTTTTGGTTAGTAAAAAATCCACGTTTCATTTTGATCGAACATCATTTAGTGTGCATTCGTTACATACAATTGACAAAAATTCCTATTACAATAGCTTTATAACCTAAGAAGTACAGACACTGACACGGGACATGGATACAATATGATACGGACATAGCGAGTTAGCGACATGATAATGCTTGAAAAAGTAGGATACAATATGACATGGATACAATTATTAATTGATTAATATTTTAAGCTAGATTTGATTTTAATTTTATGTTTAAAAAATAAATGACAAGTAATTGAGCGTGAATCAATTAGCAGTAGGGGATTGTTCCCAACCAACCTTGGCTGTGAGAGGACAATAGAAATTCAAAGAGTTCATTCCCTAGATCAAAGACCATGGTAATGAAAGAAAAAGAAGAGAGAATTCAATATGAGATTAGGTAACCAAGGAATAAAAAGCCCTAACTTACGTGAAGGCTGAAGCATAAGCTGTGTTCCTCTTCCTCCCTTCTTTTTCTTCCTTCTTCTCATCTTTTCCTCTTCTTCCCTTCTCTCTTATCCCAGGGTTGGGGTCGTCGGTTTTGTAACACAACAGCTTCGCTTTTCCCTTCTTATTTCATTTTTAACCATATTTACTCTAATATCTCTCTTTTTTGGTATTTCTTCAGCTAATCCATTTTTCTAGTAATTTTACCAAAAACTCCCTAGTTGCCGTGTCTTGGAAGTATCACAACATGTCAAAAAAAATTATGTTTTATTTTCTGACATGCTGGGGACACCCATGCAGAAGTATCCTAGGAGTGTTCGTGTCCGATGTGTCTGACATGGACACGCTAAGGTTTTTGAAGTATCCGTGCTTCCTAGATTATAACCTAATTTAAAAAAAAAAGGAAAAACACTAGAAATGTTCTCAAAGGTGATGCAAAATACGCAAAAACTATAATATCTTTCTTGAAATCCAATTCATGTTCTATTGAAATGTTCTTATCATGATAAAATTCAAATAAGGTTGACAACAATCTCATCAATCTTTTGTTGTCCTTTTATATGATTAAATATCCTTAATTTAATGATAATATGTAATAGTGAAGGTATTATAAATTTTACAGGGTCTCTTTTTTTTCCTGAAAGGTAAAGTACTTTATAGAAGACGGCAAGAAAACCCCACGTTACAACATGAGAAATGCTCATAAGAGTGGAGTAAAAGCACAAAAACACAACCTTTAAATTAGGGAGATACAAGAATCCTAGTCGAAGATCCACCTCCAATAAGGAGGGCAACTACTACCTAAAGAAGAGGACATCTACTCATACATCTTGAAAGGACCAAGTCAACCAACTTGTGATAAGGCCGAGATTCCCCTTCAAATATTCTTCTATTGCGTTCCTCCCAAATGGACCAACAAACAACCTTAGGGATCAAATTCCACACCTCTTTCCCAATCTGATTTCCACCTCTGAATGATTGAACTGGCCAACAATAGAATAGGTTCCTCAAGGAATTAGGTCGAGTCCACTGCATTCTGAAGTGACCTAGCATGTAAGCCCATAAAGCAACTGCCATCGGACAATGGATATATAGGTGGTCCAAAGACTCTCCAGCTGAGATACACATGCATCACCTATTCGGATCATAGAACCTCTATGAATTAGGTTATCAATGGTTGGAGCATGGCCCCACCACAACAACCACATGAAAAAGGGGATTTTGGAGAAAATTTGATTTTTCCATATGAACTCGCGTGGGAAAGAGTGAGACAGGGGCTGGTACCGTATAACGCCTCGTACATAGACTACATAGAGAAGGCTTTTTCTATGCCCACAGCCAAAAGTCTCTCATCGGCCCTCTCCCCATCTCGTAAGTAGTAACTCTCCAGGAGCTTCAACATTCGTCCCATATCCTCTACCTCCCAATCATTAAGATTTTTCCTCGCTTGAATATTCTAGGAACAGAAAACTCTTGTTTTGATCATGTGGTCCTCCACTGTTCCCCATTTACATCATGTCAGATTATAACAAGATGGAAATAAGAGGTAGAGAGGCTCATTTGAGCACCGAGAATCATGCCAAAATAACACCCCTTTTCCATTGTTAACCTTGAAACTAGTGAATTTGGAAAGCAGTCTTGCCTCTTTATGAATACTTGTCCATACCCCGCACGCCATAGGCCCAACAGGTTCCCTACTATACCATCCATTCCGCTCCTCGCCATATTTGGCAGCAACCACCCTTCTCCAAAGAGCTTGGCGGTCCTTCCTAAATTTCCATAGCCACTTATTCAGTATAGCCTAATTGGTTTGACGGATAGACCGAATTCCTAAACCCTTTTGGCTCAAAGGCCTAAAATTGCTTTCCAGCTTACGCAATTGATTTTCCTTGCCCCTTGATCATCATTCCAAAGGAAATCCCTTTGGATTCTTTCAATCTGATTTACTATTGACACCGGCGCGAAGAAGATAGACAAGAAATAGATAGGCAAGCTTGAAAGGACACTTCTCAAAAGCACTAGCTTACCTCCCTTTGAAAGATACCTTCCTTTCCAATTTGAGAACTTTTTCTTCATTCGCTCTATAACATGATTCCAAATGGTTTTTGAAGATGCTTTTGCCCCAAGAGGAAGACCAAGATATGTAATTGGAAGAGATACTACTACACAACCAAGAATAGAGGCTAACTCATCAATGTTATGAACGTCTCTTACAAGCCTTAATGTGGTTTTGCTCAAATTAACCTTTATCCTGGTTGCCACTTCAAAATTGAGAAGAAATGCATCTCAGATTTTTCATAATCTCTGGATCCGCCTTTAGCATGAATAAGGAGTAATCAACAAATACGATGAAGGGGATTGATGGACCTCCAATTGATGGGGAGAGACCTTCCAAAAGACCAACGGATTTTGCTTTAGAGACCATTCGACTGAGAAGCTCCACCACCATAATAAACAAATAGGTGGAAAGAGAATCACCCTGCCTAAGACCCTTGCCGCCTTTAAAGAAACCCATAGGGGATCCATTCACCAAAATTGAAAATGATGGGGAGGATATGCAAATTTTCATCCAATTTCTCTACCTGATCCCGAATCCCATCTGCTGAAGAACCCAATCCAGAAAGCCCAGCTCACATGATCATATGCTATTTTCATAATATCGAGGGTGCTGAACATGTATTACTATCGTGCATTATATGTGATGACACCATTAGAAGAAATGGATGGATAAAATAAGAATAAAACTGATAGCTGGCATATAGGATCTTGTACAGTTAGAATTTTCTTGAAGTGGAGAAATATGAAAACTTGAATATTACATGTATGCTGGAAAAATTTAAAAGACACAGTTATAAGCATATTGCCATAACAATATCTTATATTTGTAGGTGCTGGCTCCTGGCATCAATTATCCTTCCAAGGAATTTACAAGTTCAGTGGGCCTTTAGAGGTCTCATCTTCACTGTTTGGATGTCATTAATGTATTAACTTACATTGAGACGGGTTCTAAAGAAATACATCTGATAGATTTGCCAACAAACGGTGTTTTAGTCATTGTGGCTAAAATATTGGAATTCTGGGAAATCTATTGATAGATGATAAAAATGTAAAATTCACCTAACCCTTTGGGTTATAAACGATTTGGGTGATTTGTAGTCTAATGGTAACCCAACTTTAATTTTCCAATTCTTTTAGGAGCAATCATAGACTCAAAATTTTTATTTCTCCAAACTATTTCACCTGTTCATCTGTTATGCCATCTGCATTTCCAGCCCTTTCTCATTATTGTTGTTGTGCTTCTCTGTTTTGCTCTTATTAGGTGCCAAAAACAATATCAGACATAGAACACCCATTTGCTTCTCATATCCACGTGTGATTAAAGCAGATATCCCATAGTCAATAGTTTCAAATATGCAAAAACTTAGTATGGATGTAATCATACTAAAAGGGCAGTCCTAGTGCTTGATGCTCCCACCACTGCGGGGTCTAGGGAGGGTCAGATGTAAGCAGCCTTACCCCTGCAAGCAGAGAGGCTGTTTCCGTGACTTGAACCCATGATGCCCAGGTCACAATGGAGCAACTTTACCGATGCGCCAAGGCCCACATCGGTAAAGATTGATGGAGGTTACTTATCAGAAGAGGAAGAAAATTATCTCTTTCTGGGTGAGACTAAAATGCTACTCTTGTGTTACTGCAGGGGAAAAGTAGCAGAAGGTATAGATTTTGATCGACATTATGGCAGACTAGTGATCATGTTTGGGGTTCCTTTCCAGTACACGTTGAGCAGGTGATTTGCACTATTTCCATAGTCTTATTTTGTGTATAATATTACAGGATTGAATTATAATATCTTTGCATTTCTGCTACTTTTGATTATTGTGCACTTATATACATTCATTTGCTAGTTGAGTGATGCTTGATTAACTTAATTTCAAACATAATCAGACTGGTGTTCCATTTTGCAGAATATTGCTTGCTAGGTTGGAATATTTACGAGAGACATTTCAAATAAAGGAAGGGGATTTTCTAACATTTGATGCCTTGGTATTATATTCCTGCAGTTTCATGTATTAGAATGCAATGCACTTATTTGACCATTGGGTTTTAAGTTCACATCATTCATATAATTTATGAACTTCATTAATGGGTATATTCT
>JAOXJP010000008.1:14552710-14568084 GCA_025762735.1 Platanus orientalis | reverse complement strand
AGATTAGTCTCAGATGAATGATCATCTGTTGTACCCCGGAAGGGAGATGACATTGTATCCATTCTGATTGCACAATCTGTCGTACTGCATCCACCAGCAATATCAGTATGCCGGCGAAAGCGTGAAATTGCATATGGTTTGTCGGGGTTTTGCCCTTGATACCGTCATAGTTTAAAGAAATCAAATCAGATTAAAGTGGAATCATAATAATGTGGGTGCCCAAGTATGGGACAACTGAAATTTCATACGTTAACAAGGCCATGGGTCGTACTGATTCAATGTAAACGTATGATGGGATGACAAGGCCAGTACGCTTGTGCCCAGCGCCCCGCGTGTGTCGTCCACTGGGGGTCATTAGGCTCCCTAATGCATTTATATTTTACAAATTGAAGTTCAGAAGATGCTTAATTTCTACTTCAATTTTGTGTTTACAGTAGCCAGGATTATGGTTAAAGATAGCCGTACCCACTTGAGAATTTGATCATAACTAACAGCTTCCCACTTCACATCTCATGGCATTGTTGTGTGTATATAATTGGTGGCCTTCCACCTGCACTTCCCAACCAACAATTGAGACCCAACACACAAGAAACAGAAGTGTTAACCATGAACTCAACTGTAATAGCTATTTCAATTGAAGATGGAGCTTCTCCTAAGAAGAAGAAATCGATTCAATCCCATCTTTTTTCTCTTCTTCATTGTCTTACTGAAAAGAAAGGCACATATGAGCCCAGAAAATTGATTCACAGTATCAAGGTTGGAATTGCTCTGGTTTTGGTTTCACTCCTGTATCTTCTTGACCCTCTTTACAAGCACGTTGGAGAAAATGCCATGTGGGCTATCATGACTGTAATAGTCATGTTTGAGTTCTTTGCAGGTTTTTAAAACTTCTATTAAACATGATTACTGTTTCCATTATTATGAGATGTTTATTCTTGTTATCTATTTGATATCAGGTTTATGTTAGTGATGGCATTAATTACTTTGCTTATAAATGCTAGGTGCTACACTTAGTAAGGGCCTGAATCGCGGAATTGGCACTATTTTAGGTGGTGTGTTGGGGTGTTTAGCAGCAATTTTAGCTCAAAACTTTGACAGCGTCGGCAAGGCTTTCGCCATAGGCGCATCGGTATTTATCTTTGGTATGGTTATATAATACAACTTGTAGGTGTTTGTAACCTTAATAACCTCTGTTTTTGTTACTGAAAGTCAAGTCACCTTTCTGGAGAGAAATGATGTTCTGGCATAAAGGCAGATCAACTTTACTAATCACCAATACCCAGGCTTTCTTCTTTTTATTGCGAAAATTTTGAAGTCACTAGTACAGACCATTCATCTCTCTATAATATTATTATAAGGATTTGTACTTTAAACAGCCTAGATTTCTGATTAAAACTATTGTTAGTTATATAACCTTTTTTATACTACTAATAACTAATTCTTTTCTTGTCTGAATAATTCTCACTTTATTGTCCTTGTTACTATTACATCTTTATTCCCTACAAAGCTAAATCAACCTTTATCAACTTGATGCTTTCAGGGTCAGCTGCTGCATACTCTCGGTTGGTTCCAAGCATCAAGAAAAGATATGACTATGGAGTCATGATCTTTATCCTCACGTTCAATCTAGTTGTGGTCTCTGGTTTGCGTGCTGAGAAGGTCATGGAATTAGCCCGTGATCGCCTGGCGACAATCGGTATGGGTTTTGTCATCTGTGTATCAACAAGCTTATTCATCTTCCCCGCGTGGGCTAGCGATGAACTTCATTACTCTACTGCCTCCAAATTCGATAAGCTCGCCAGTTCGATTGAAGGTGAGTTTTCTTGATTTAAGACAATCATCTGAACAGTTACACTAAGTTATATAGTTCGACAATTGAAAATGAACTGTAAAAGAAACAAACTAATAAAAGTTCTAAACATGAACCTACTACTATAACAAGATTTTTTTTTTTTTACCACCAATACTGAAAAAAACCATTTTATTGTAGGATGCTTGGAGGAATACTTCAAAGGGATCAATGAAAAGAAGGAAAATCAAGCCAGCACTAGTTACAATGGTTACACATCGGTGTTGCACTCGAAGTCCACTGATGAGTCACTGGTATCTATCAATAACTGAGTTTCAAAAATTTCTTACGTTAATAATTAGTACTTATCAGCAGTTTTAGTGGATTCCTTCGAAATTCCACACCGCAATTTAATATAAATTTTGAGTGAACAAACATGTCTTTTCTTTTCTTCTCTTCTCTTTTTTCTTTTGTTTTTGATTCTGTGGATGGTATTTCATAGGAAAGGATCTCTAGTGGAGTTGGACAAACTTTGTAGAACTTCACCCATTAGAACTTGGAATTTTAAGCAAAGTTACACTTGCTTTATGTTGTCCTTAATTCCCTTTTCATGAAAAAAAAAACCTCTCATATGTTCTGATCTATGTTTCAGGCAAATTTTGCAAGATGGGAGCCATGGCATGGAAAATTTGGGTTCTCCCATCCTTGGGAGAAATACCTACAAATTGGAGATTTGCTTAGAGAGTTGGCTGCCTCCATTATTTCACTTAAAGGATGTCTCCAATCTCATCGACAGGCATGACAATGCATCTATTGGCTGCTTCTGTACTAATATTCTAAGATCAACCAGCAAAAATTAATGGGCTATATATATATATATATATATATATCTTATGCGCGTTAGAGACTTCTCCAATAACATAAAAACAGTGAACAACTAGATGAAGCAATATGTTTTAGATCAAAAAATAAGAAACCTGGATTGAAATCTCATACAATATCACTTGTTAAGGCTACCCATTTATGGATTTCTCTTTCCTTTTCCTATAAAACATTATATAAACAAATAATCAGTACACGTGAATATCTGATGCACATGTAGAGGGATAGGACAAAGCATTCTATGGTTCCAACCTGGAGATTCCAAGGTAAGTAATGGCCCCCAATTGGAGATTCCTGGAAAATAGGTCACTTTAGGCCTCAGATATCTCCCAAGACTGAAGTGGATGGTGGGTCCTCCTCAATCAATTTCCTCTTTTATGTGTCATATATAAAGAGGGAAAAACTGTACACATGCACTGTGTGCTCATGTCATCGGGTCGACCCAGTGAAACTGGTTTAATTCATCCTGTCCTTTTCGGGTCAATGACTGGGTTGGGTTTACTGAAATATTGTTGTAGACCATTGCTAGCTGAAATGTAATAAACCCATATGGCTAACACCATTTCAACTGTGGTTTTTAGCCTACGTCTGTGCCCGAGAGGCTGTCTGTTAAGGAACCGTGTGAAGCAGTGGCCTGTTTGCTTGCTTGCACGCTGAGGGAGCTCGGGGATTGCATCATGAACATGAAGAAGTGCCGCCCGGTAGTGTTAATGGTGGCAAAGTTGCAGTCGACGAGACTAGAGCTAAGTGAAGATGCATCTCCTTCCAAGCTCAGGACACTAGCAGATGGTGATGAATTTGCAGTGGCAAGCTTTGTATTTCTTCTGATGGAGATGGTGGACAAGGTGGAAAATTTGGCAAAAGAGGTAGAAGAATTGGCAGATCTTGCAAGTTTCTTTCCTCAATAGATGCTGAGGCTTTGTGATGTGTCTATCCAGACAGCCAGTTTTGGCTTGGTAAGTTATCAAAATAAATAAAATAAAAAAACAGATTTGTAACGAGAAGAGATTATGAATATTAATAGTACATGATGAAGGGTTAAACATCACCATTATCAATATAATGGATATAATATCTTTAGATATATTTACCATGATTAAACAAAGTTATGACTAAGTAACGTTTAGCTTGGCATTATTTAAAAAAGGGATTTTCCCAAAACGGTTCAAAGTTTTTCTGTGATAAATTTGGAAAGAAAGTGGTAGTTAACGGTTAAGATATTTTTAGCATTCCTTTTATACCCTTACCCCAGTGGCAACCCATTCCCTTTCCTATTCATCTTCATCACTCTCTTCATATCTCTCCCATTATTCTTCTCCACCTCGATCTTTCTTGTTCGTTATTTTGAAAAACCCTCGCAGAAACACTTTAGAATATCTGTGATCAGCGAGGAAGAGGAAAGCACTTTGTTTGCAATTGAGGAACACAACCACGCCTATTTTTTTTCAACTGAGGATCATGATCACAGGTTTGTCTCTATCTTTTTATTGTTTTTAAATCCTGAAATCTTCTTGTAATTCTCCATTACAATCTCACTTTGCATTATTTATTAAGAAAACAAAACAGAGAAACCGAAATACCATCACTCAGTTTTCTCTCACTAGACTTCCAAACACAAAGTAAGAATCAGACGTGCTGGTTAGTCAATCCCCGGTGGGTCTCATTCACAAAAAGGGTCGATGCTGGTTTTTTATTACCGTTTCTTATTTGTCACCTTAACCTTCGGAAATCACAGATCCGCTGCTCTCTCTCTCTCTCTCTCTCTCTCTCATTGAATCTGCTCAGTTATAGAAAAGAGAAATGTAAGTTTCGTTGGAACCCACAGATCCGCATGGTCTCTCTCTCATTGCACTTGAACCAGCTCAGTCCGCATGGTCTCTCTTTATCTCTCTCTCTCACTCTCATTGCACCTGAACCTGTTCAGTGTATGTCCGTTTCCAACAGTATATACAAAGAGGAGGGAAACGTAAAGGCTTTCTCTTTTTTCTCTTTGCCCAGTCTGGTTGCCATGAATTGCATAGAAAAGAAAAGAAAGGAATAGAAAATAAAATCCCCAAGAAAAGGAAAGAAAATAATCTTAAGAAATGCATGACAAAACTAGCTTTTCATGGCAACCAGATAGCTTAAAAATGATTTCTTGAGAAAAAATTTCATGAGAAAACTTTTTCATGGCAACCAGACTTGGCCTTAAGCGAAAAATAATAATAATAACTAAAAACTTAAGGTTAAATAAGTAATTAGCAACCATTAAAAACCGATTTCAGAAATAGTTTTTTTTTACCTTGTTATTTGGCAATTTTGCCAAAACTTTGAACCGTTTAGAGAAAAATCCCTTTAAAAAATTCCCCCTCCCTTCCTACTTCTCATGGCCATATTCTTTATGAAAAAATCACCATAAATGCCAATGCCATCAGATTATTATACATTGAGACGACCAAATTCAAAATCATCTGTTTACAATTTTTATTTTACAAGACATAGCTATGTCAATAATTTTCATATACCAAACTTTGAATTGAACATATTGTCGGATCTAAACCAATATGACGATTTTCATATCAGTTCTGGTTCTTTAACCCAAGGGATCTCTTAGGTGCAGCTAGTGATTATATGGGCCCTGATGTCTGCTTTCTTAATAAAATTCGTTATTTATCAACAACAAAAAAAGTGGTTCAGCAATATTGCATACGTCCAAAGGTGAAGACAATCAAGAAGTTTCCACTATAATGAAGATCACAAGTTACAAGAATTCCTTCAAAATCCTGTAAACAGGATTATATATAATAGCGCCAAACCCCCAACACTCTAATTATTCAAACAGGTCAGGTTGGACCCCTGGTCGGATGAAGAAACCTCACAGTGCTCCCAATAAACAGCTTTTTGGGTCACTCTTCGGGTTCAGTTTGAATTCGAGACACCATCACAACAGAATCTCGTTAATCACCCAATATAGAACATTTCTCTACTATTGCATCTCCTGGGTTACTGTATCTCAACATTTTTCACAAAATAATCTCCCAACTGGCATCACAGGGAGAAGCAAGAAACTTAAGTAACCCATTATAGGGAACATAATTCCGGCTGAAGATTTGAGTCCAGACGTGAAAAAAGTAATCAGTTAACATAGGAAAAGAGTTCAAAGGCCAATAATCTCCCAGCCAGGAGTTGTGGCATCATTTGTCAGGCACTCATTTAAAATTGTTCATTGTTGGGCAGCCCAGGTGTCTGGTCAGTCTCACCATCATAAAGGTCCACCTTATCTGTAGCTAAAAGCAGAATGGGGTTGTGAGTGAAGTCTCTTCCCTATGGGATTTGATGGTTTTGTTTTGATGTGTTGTAGTTTTGCTTTCTAGTGGAACTTATGGTTTTGTATTTCTCAAGCATATTTGTTTTGTGGAATTTGAAATCGACCACTTTGCCACTTCATTCTCTTCAGCACATTTGCTTGTTCATCATCTTAAGGCCGAGAAGGATCTACCAGAGATTAAGTACACTGGCAGTTAGAACAGCCACCAATAGTTGAGATATGCCCCACAGATGTGTAGAAGAGAAACCAAGGTCAAGTAGCCAAACAGAAACAGTCCTTTTAATTTTAAGTGTTCCGAATCAAATCGAAGCCAAACAGTAAACAGAAAGTAATCAAAGCATGAGTACTCAAGAAAAGTATAAAATTATACAAAGCAGAGTGTTAGTTGAAGTTTTAAACTAAGACCCTCCAGTCTTTGACAGGAAAAGTGAGATCGTCTAAGGGGAGTTCTTGAGGAGAAGAACTTGGCGGCTCCATGAAAGCTCCAAAATCTGCGTCTCTTGCCATATGAGAGATCCATGTCAAAAATGTCCAGTTGTCAGCTGTGACAAAATTTTGCAGTGGCTTTTTGTCACATGAAAAAAAAATTTTGGGAAAAATTGAACAAAAAAAAAATTTGCCGTAGCAGATCTTTGTTCATCGAAAGTCAGATTATCATAGTCATCCAATCTAAAGAATCAATTCCTTTGATGCTGTCATTCATTTGATCATTCGTAAAAAGGTGATATATTGGATTAAGATCAGCTGATCAGATTTTAATCTCAAGATCTCAGGTGCAACAGTTCAGACCTTTGCATACTCACCATATGCATTACATCTACCCCCCCCCCCCCCAAATGGTCCAGATAGGTCATAAGCAAGGCCAAGAGTACTGTTGGTCCAGGCTTGCGGTTTCCAGATTTTGCCCAAGCTGGGCCAATATACATCTGTCCAACCAAATTGCTTAATGTTTATTCGCCAACGCTCCAGTGCCCTGGTGGTTGTGACACTGCCTCTCTACAGAAGAGGTCTCATTTTGAACCCGATCAGCAGCATTTGTCCGCAGTCGCGTGTTAACACTGCATCTCCCACCATATTATGGATCCACACTAGGTGTGGCAGTCAGCAGGCCCCTGGGGCTACAAAAAAGGATATTGCCAACACTATATCTGCAAGCTTTGGTGGGTATAATATGAAAAGGGGCATGATGAAAGTATAGATCCATGCAAGAACCAACAACTTCATCGAGAGACAGGTTGCTATATGTAGATGAACCAAGATTTATCGAAGAAAGACCACACAAGAAAAGCACATAATGCAACTCTACTTCCTCAATCTTAAATGTATTCTTTATTCAATCTGTGTTATTGAAGTCCTCATCAAAAAGATGCAAATATGGAACTTGCCGCATTTGTTCATGTACTTCTGAACCTTCACTAGTTACATCAAGAGTACCCAATCCCAAACACTGCAAGTAAACTTTGTCGTAAGCTTCAATGTTTAAACCTGAAGCAAGGAAAAGTTCTACCTCATTCACAAAGCATTCTGTCCTTTCTGTTAAAAAACGTCTGGCAGCATCAGAGACCAAAGCCTTAAACTCTTCTCGTTTTTGTACAGGCACACTTTTAACACGTTCTCGTTCATTTCTGCAATAATGGAGAACAGTGTTAACTCCTTGCATGCTTAGAAAGCCAACTGGACCACCCCAACTCCTTCATAGTTAATTATCAATGAACCTTCTAATAATTTTCAGATTTTTTCTTCTTCAATTGTTCGTCAGCCTTTTACAGTTCAAAAGAATATGGGGCAGATGGTTATGATCATCCGCTGGGTACCATGTTGAACTTATGTTCAGATCATTTTCAAATGAAACGCTGAAACTTACTGTCTATTGAAAAACTCAATCACACCAAGTATGTGATGCACCATAACGTCCACATCCTCCACCTAAAATGGAATTCGAGCAGAGTTAGCCATTAACAACCAACTGCATTAATGTAAGCAGTCTAGAAAAGGATGATCTGAGATTCCAACATTCTATAAATCAAATTTAAACCCTAAAAATGCATTTTTATACACTTGGCATACATGCAAATGGGTAAGACCCACCATCCAATGGGTCATACCTTGGAGATCTCTCAATTGGTGACAATGAGGTCAACTAACTACATGACACACTTGCCCCATGAAGTCGTGAAGGGTCTAAGTCATAGAATATACTTGCCCCAAAAACAAATCAAGAGAAAAAGAAAAAAAAAACGTAAGACCTGAGTCAGAGCTTGAAATTCCCTTCTCAGCCAACTTTGAAGCCACTTGTTTGGCTGAAGATACCTAGAGCATTCCCAATACTTTAAAACATTGAATTTCTCATTTATAGGACCTGTTCCAACACAAAATTTAAAAAGAAAATCCAAATAATGGGTTTACATATCCTCAATTACTTTCTCAAATAAAGCAATAGGAAAAGAGAAGGGATCAATTACAATAAGTAATTATCAAGAAAAAAAAATTACAAGAAGTAGCTGAACATACAATACCTGGTTCACTATAATAGCATTTTAATCTATACTTGTGAACTTCTGATAAGGAAAAGCTGCAAAAGTAACGACATGAGATGAATGAACTAAATATACTTAAACAATGATGGAAAAAATAAATAATTTTTTTATAGGTGACAAGAAAGAGAAAAAAAAAATGAAAAATGATTAACAACTACATACTGCTTATCTAGGTCCTGGTTCAAATAATGCTGTTGAAAAGAAGTCCCATCCCATCCATATATTATGGAAAAATTATTACCCTGCACATTAGAAAGATTATAGCAATGTGGCAAGAAAATTGGAGTGGCAAACAACCTTAGCCGCAAGAGAAATGGATATGGATATTGAAAAAAAAAAATTACATGATAAAAAATAACTATAAGAAAATAAACAGTAAAACAACACACTCCTTGTATAAATTACCAATTATGCACTTCAATATATTTACTTGCGATCAAAATTTTCAAAAACAATTCCAAAGCTTCTAGTGAATGTAATCCTAAGAATGCTGGAACCTGTGACATAATAAAAGATCCTAAAAAACATTATATACGCATCACCAGTCATCACATCAAATACTAATGCAGCTGAGATGCCTGGCGCAAAGGTAAAGGTTATGCTTACCTCTATTGCGGCGTGGATTTGGTGCACCCCCTTAAAGGACAACTAAGGTCCTTGCTGCATCAGGGGAGGACACATCAGCGCCAAAAAGTGATTTACACTTTTTTTTGGGGGGGGAGGTGCTTTTCACTTTTCGGCGCATATGTGTCCACCCCTGACGCAAGATGACTTCTGTGATGTAACCTCCCTATCTTGATGACTTTATCAGTTACCTACAGTGAGAGAGAAAAAGAGAAAAAGAAGAAAAATAGTTCAATCGTATATGAGGGGAAAATAGGGCTTCCTTCTCATATGTATATTTATTATTTATCAGAATACCAACAATACCCTTTGTATACTCCCTGACACTTGTACCCTTACATACATGTTACCTCACTGCTTCAACACTCCCCCTCAAGCTAGAGTATGAATATTGATGAGCCACTAAGTATGCTAGGTTGGTTCAGCCACAATTAAGAGCTCGGTGCTACAAGTTGGCCCGGGATGACAAACCCAACCGTAACTCAGGACACAAACTCGGGTCGGGAAACATGGAAACAAATAAAGTAAGTCTTTAAGCTACTTATGGATACATCTCGGTATCCTAGCTGAAGATCCCAACGGGAATCCAATCCCAATATCTTAGCCAAACTAATATGGAAACACAATATTTTCCCCAAAAGATGATTTGGAGGAAATATCCCCGACTGGTGCCCCCGAGAATCTATATAAGACACCATGCCCCCATCCTAAGGTACACAAATAATTAGAAAACAATTTCTATGCTAATTTCAGTTGTAAAGAAAGAATCTGACTGAGGCATCTGAAGGGCATTGGTTGACACCACACCGGTGACCTTCCCTTCACTCTCTTCGTCTATGTAGGTATTCACAGGACAACTCCACCGTCCAACCATCTAAAAAACACTGTTTTTTGCATCATCAGTTGACGCCATCTATGGGAAACGACTTATTATTTCCTTACTAAAAAAGTTGTATGGTAGAGTCAGATTCATGAACTCCTAAAAGAATACTGCCTCTGATGATGGGTCATGTACAAAAGAGATGCCCAAAAAATAGCTCACATTATGAAGAACATCATCAATGAATATCCAAAACATCTTCATGATAAACTACATCCGATGATCCAAACCTTATATGATGATTCAATAAGGCAAAGGGGAGACGTTTCAAAAGGAATCTATAGTTAAAAATTGGAGATGATTGAGAGAAGTTGAGTTCTCAAGTTCGAGCAGAATCAAGCTCTATGAGCAAGAAATCAAACAGTAGGGCAATAATGAGCAGAAGTGAGAACAAAGCTCTCAGGCAACTGACGTAGCACCAAACCCTCACCGATGATGTGGCATCTACTGATTTGGAAAGGTATGCTTTGAACTTACCTAAAAATCTAAGAAAAATGTGTGGTTGTTGACCACTCTTTTTGCTTAAAAAAATGAAGTGGGAAGACGATTGCCGATCCATTTGGAAATCAAAAATGGTCATACCAAGGTGGCATGCATGAGGATATTCAACATAACTTTTTTTCCAAATCAGTAGGGATTCTCTACCAACCGAGTTGGGAGAAAGTAACATAGCCATGGCCCATCACATAGCTAACCATCAAAAGATATCTCACTTATAACCAAATCGGTGTGGATTCTCCATCCACCGAATTGGAAGGTGAAGGTGCCATTAAAGAACCAAATCGGTTACTACTAAATAATTCTAATGAAAACCAATCTGATTGGGTGTATCTAGCCCCCAATATAAAAGGAGGGAACACCATTAAGAATTCCAAGTCAACCACGTTTCTTAAAACCAAGAAATATATTCCATCAACCACCATTCCAAATTGGTGATAAGTCCCCATTCACCGGTTTGGAAGGGTTATAGACAGAATTAGTGTCACGATATTAGGAATGTTTAAAAAGAAGGGAAAAAAATCAATCAGTGAAATGGAAACCCGTGAGACCCATTTTGATACAATTCTTGGTCAACATGAAAATTTTATACTCAATATTTTAGGAAACTTCTAAAAAGGTTAACTATCATAGGATTCTAAGGGAGAAATTTATTAATGATAAGATATATACACGCCAGGTAGGGGAGTTAAGGTGTTGCACAATTATTGGTCAACATGAAAATCTTATACTCAATATTGAAGGAAACTTCTAAAAAGGTTAACTATCATAGGATTCTAAGGGAGAAATTTAGAAATGATAAGATATATGCATGCTAAGTAGGGGAGTTGATGTGTTGCGCACATGTAAAATATTAGTTGACGTTGTTTATATTGGAGTAAGGTGGTATAAAATATGCAAACTGTCAAATTTTGTATTTGATGAATTGTAAATGTAGAAGTTATAGTTAGTGAAATGCATAAGATTCCTTTTATTTATATTAACCAAATTAGTGGAGATTATTCACCAACCAATTTGGAAGAAGTGGACTCCATTACTCAATCTTATAATGCGCCTAAAGGGGACCACCAATTAAGGAAGACCAAGCAAGTCTATAAGGGAAGCGAAGTGGTTACGAATATTACAGGAAGTTATAAATGCAAATCTCCATATGAGAAGGTAACCGAATCTCAAACAAATCTCATAGACAACTAGGTGCCTCATGATAGCCCCATAGATTCTCTAACTCCACGTAATATAGGATGTGGGGATGACAAGGTTACTAAACTTACTCCATGTAAACCGGTGATAGATGATAGATTTAAAAAGAAAGAAATCATTCAAAACGGCCAACCACCATTGATAAAGGAGGGTCGTCCGATCAAGACCATGGCAACAGATAAGTAACAAGCATGCACATCGTGGTGTTAGCTAGATCATTAGACCGACTCGGCCCTAGATAAAAACAAGAACAAGCCGGCACATAGAGGTTCAGTCTAGCCTAGATTACCTTTGATCAGCCTGGGTCGAAGGATCGAACCAGATCCTCTCAATAGCTTGGACTAGCCGGGTCTTCAAAGCTCAGACCAGCTAGTTCCTATGGAGCACTATTCTTCCCCGGAACAAGTTGATTCACTCTCTTTGCAACTCAATTTGTCACACGAAGGGAAGAAAGCATTGGGAAAATTTACAGCATTTGGATTTGATGTTACCTTCTCCAAGAAACGGGAATGCTCTGTAGTGAGTTTGGTAATATGCATCCGTTTTGAGGCAAATGAGAGCCAATACGAGGAGACCCTTGAGACTTAGGAATGAGGGGCAACCGATAGGTGAGAAGCCTATCGAAACAGCTCGAGCACATACCAAGTCAATCTCGACCCCCTCAGCTTTGGCCCTCTCGGCCTCAGCGCCCTCAACTCCAACTCTCACTGCCTTATACTAAGCCTTGGCCATCTCGGACCACCAGGTTGGTTTGGCCTGACCAGGTCAGATCAGCCTAAACAAGTTGACCTCACACCAAGTCAACTCAAATTTCTTAGCCTCGACAGTCTCGGCATCGACCTAACAGATCGCTTCCCAAAAAAAAAAAGTGTTATTTTTCAGTCATATTATATGTTTTATAGCCTCAACAAGGGACATGGATTCCAAATTTAAATTGATCATAGTCAGATCAAGACACACAGCAAACAGAATCCATTCACTTGCTAAAAGTAACATTTACCGACTCGCTCACTACAACATCTGAGAAAAATACGACAACTAGCCCGAGGCGGCCAAGAGTCACAAGATGACTTAACCCCAAGGGGGACGACTGACCCGAGGCGGCCAAGAGTCACAAGATGATTCAACCCCTAAGGGGGACGACTGACCCAAGGCGGCCGAGAGTCACAAGATGACCTGACCCCTAAGCGAGACGACTGGCCCGAGGCGGCCTAGATTCACAACATGACTAAACCCCTAAGGGGGACGATTAATCCAAGGAGGCAACTCACCCCAAAACAAGTAACAACTACAAGCAAACCAACAAATACAATGGACGAAAATTAAAAAATTCTACAAGGGACGTATATACACTAACCCCTGTAAAAAAAAAAGGAAAAGAAAAGAAAAGTAAACACCAAATACTAATAGGTGCCAACAGCTCTTTTTTGTCGAGCTCCGATTCATATTCCTTTCGATAGGTCAGTACTTGACTAGGGAATGGGGGCAACTGATGAGCCACTAAATATACTAGGTTGGCTCGGCCACAAGTAAGAGTTCGGCGCTATAACTTGGCCAGGGATGACAAACCCAACCGTAACTCGAGAAACGAACTCGGGTCAACATGACTTACCTTATGAAACATGGAAACAGATAAAGTCTTTAAGCTACTTATAATACATCCTGATATCCTTGCCGAAGATCCCACTAGGAATCCAATCCCAATATCTTAGCCAAAAACTAATATGGAAACACAATATTCGTCCCAAAAGATGATTTGGAGGAAATATCCTTAGCTAGGTGCCCTCAAGACTCTATGTAAAGACACTTTGCCTCCATCCTAAGGTATGCAAATAATTAGACAACAATTTATATGGTAATTTCAGTTGTAAAGAAAGAATCTGACTAAGGCATCAGAGGGGCATTGGCTGGCACCAAACCGGTGACCTTCCCTTCACTCTCTTCGTCTACGTAGGTAGTCATGGGACAGCTCCGCCATCCAACCATCTGAGAGGCATTTTTTTATGCGTCATCAAATATCATACATGCCCAGCTTGTCAGTCAACACATGAAGTCGTGCCTTAGTAACTCCTCTGGTTAAAATATCAGTTGCATGTTGATCTATAGTAAATATGGAGTACAAATGAGTCCACACAATAGTTTTTCTTGGATGAAATGTTGATCTACTTCGATATGTTTGATACAATCATGTTACACAGGAATATGAAAAATGCTAATTGCAGTCTTATTGTTACAATATAAACTCATAGGAACCTGTACCTCAAATCCCATCTCTTGAAGCAACTTTTTGAACCATAGAGATTCACATACACCATGTGCCATAGAACAAAATTCCGCTTTTGCACTAGATCTTGCTATAACAGATTGTTTATTACTTCTCCATGTGACAAGGTTCTCTCCCACAAATGAACAATAACCTGAAGTAGATCTTCGGTCTGTAGCTGAGCCTGCCCAATTTGCATTTGTGTATACCTCAACTTTCATATAACCATTGTTGGAGAACAACAACCCTCTTCTAGAAACTGACTTCAGGTATCTCAAAATGAGATGAGTAGCCTCTAAATATGGAGTTCTTGGAGCATGCATAAATTGGCTAACCACACCGACTACAAATGCTATATCAGGCCTTGTAAGAAATAAATATATGAGTATCCCAACAAGTCTCTAATATCTTCTTGCATCAATAAAAGTTCTTCCATCTTGATCATTTAATCTATAACTTACCTCAATAGGAGTTTCGGCAGGTCGGGCTCCTAATAATCCTGTCTTAATCAAGAGATCGAGAATATATTTCCTTTGGGAAACAAAGATGCCCTTCCTTAAACGAGCAACCTTAATTCCCAAAAAAAATTGCAATATACCCAGATTCTTTATCTCACACACTTCGAAGATGAGATTCCAAGCATTGTACTTCTTCTGAGTCATCCCCAGTATTCACTATATCATCCACATAAACAATAATTGCAGTTGTTCCCTTCCGTATATGCTTAATGAATAAAGTATGGTCTACCTGAGACTATCCATATCCAAACTTTTTCAAACTACCACTGAACCTCTCAAACCAAGCTCATGGTGATTGTTTTAGTCCATATAAAGCTTTCTTCAACTTACACACTTTCCCTTCATTTTTTGGAATCTTGAAACCTGGAGGTAGCATCGCATACACTTCTTCATGGAGATCTTCATAAAAAGAAAGCATTTTTCACATATAATTGCCAAAAAGGCCAGCTCTTATTAGTTACAACAGACAGTAAAACTCTAATTGAGTTCATCTTTGTCACCGGTGCAAAGGTCTCTTGATAATCAATGCTAAATGTTTGGGTGTATCCCTTCGCTACCAGTCTTGACTTGTATTTTTCCATTGATCCATTTGCCTTGTATTTAATAGTATAAACCCACTTACACCCTACAAGTTGTTTTCTCGGTGGATGGTCTACTAATTCCCATGTCCCATTCTTGTCAAGGGTTGTCATTTCTTCACACAGCATCTCTTCATGGACTTTGGGAAATTGTCTCTCTTAAGTTTGAAGGAATAGATACAGAGTTAAGAAAAGAAACATAGGAAAGATTCAATGAATTATACAACAACAACAACAACAACAAACAGCCTTATCCCAACTATTTGGGGTCGGCTACATGAATCTTGTTCTACCATTC
>JAOXJP010000008.1:14540651-14552610 GCA_025762735.1 Platanus orientalis | reverse complement strand
TCGGCGCTGATGTGCCCACCGCCTGACAAGGAGCAGTGGTTAGCATTCGTTAAGGTGAGCATTTTTTATCCATTCACTATATTTGGTATCCTTGGGCACAACTGTTCTAGCATTTTCAACGACAAAAGGAAATCTATAAAAAATAGATGATACAACCTGACACTGATTTTAACAACCATAGGTACATGTAACACGTGTGTATTGAAAAAGTGATTTACCCCAATCATAATCAACCCGCTTGAGATTGTCTCCAAATTTTTAAAGTTCAGAAGATTTTGGTTACCAACACGTATCAAAAAATACTCAACAAACTGAACTGCACATTTTCAATTTTGTTTATTATTTTGCCACATGTCAGCCATTGAAATCTTTTGAACAATATCTGAACTTTAACATTTTGGAGAGAATCCTAGGGGGCGCAAAGGGAATCCGACTCTAATGCTTGAAGCAGCGGATGCGCACGACATAATTAAAATTTAAAAGTTGTGCCAGTTCTTTTGTTCTAGGACATACACACCATTTTAATTAAAGAAGTGTTATTTGTTGTCATTTTATCTTCTATATGGGCCTGTTTGGATACGTGCCAATCGTGCTGTGAGTTTGAATCATCTTTGCCATCACCTTTAACAAAACGCATGACAGATGCCAAACAAAGGGTTTCATAGTAAATATAAAAGGGTTAAAGGGAGGGTGTTGCAAGTAAAAGCACAATAGTATTTATCATAATATCCTTTATTAGGCATTATATATAGTTCTAGTATGATATCTCATTAGTTAGAGTGGGAAAAAAATCCGATTTTTATCCATATTTGATTCGTATTCGATCTTTTAAAATTTGATTTGAATGCATTTATATCCAATTCGATTATTCGACTCAATATCCAAATTAATATATAATTAATATTTATATTATAATATTGTAGGACACATTATGTAGAATACAACATATGAATACTGTAACCTTAACAAGCCATTTCTCATCTCCCATTCCCAATTTGAATGAAAGAAAGCTCCTAATAGCTAGTTCCCCATTCTTTTGTTGATCTATAAACCATCTTCTATCTCTATCAATCTTAGGTATTCATTGTTTTTGCAAATATCCAAAAAATATTTGAATTTGATCCAATATTCAATTAAATAAATGAATACGAATACGGATGTGCTTATATCCGATTCGTATTCAACCGTTGATAGCCCTAGAGAAGATTTCTACTCCCGCATTGTATTAGGGCTGGTAACATTGTTCAACACCTGGAACATGTCTAACAATAACATGACTAACATGGGTTCCTAGCAAAAATGCAAATATTGATAGCGTTGGAGAAGAGTGAAACTTGAGAAATGAAGAGGAAGTGATAGTAAGCAATGCTTGAGATTGTCTCCGGATTTTGAGTCGAAATTGTCTACTACCATGGCTTTTACGGTAAAGCCTGTCATTTACGTACGCTTGATGCGTGACCAAAATTTTGGCGCTCAAATCAAAATTGTTTTAACTCATGGGTTTAAATAGGATTTTTCTAGACAAGGGTTAAATACTGGTTTAACCTTGGTTTTACAATCTAATCCAGCCTACCCCACCTATCCCAGTTTTCCAAACATTGAGAAAACCCTACCCCTCCATTGTGTCCTCTCCTTCCCTGCGCCACCCACCTTCTTCACCATTCTCACCGGCAACAGCAACGACAAATAACACCAACGAAGTATGTGCTTCGCTCGACAAAACTCCTCATCGGCAAGCAACATCTATTGAAGAGATCAATTATAAAAAAACTTTAATGTTCTTTTATTATGAGCAAAAGGGTTACCAACTAAGATGAGGAAGTTTGAAAGGTTGAATTTTGAGGGTATTGACACCAAGAAACCAAGCCGCCATGTTATATTTTCCTTCACTACCACCATGAGACATCCCTCCTTAACCCATACTTGAGTGAAGAACGAAGATTTAGTTGAGAGTATTCATATTTCTTCAATGAGTTCTTGAAGCAGTGCTGAATAGTAGCGGAATGAACAATTGAAACAACAAGGGGTAGACAAGCACGCAACTGGTTAAGATAAAATTTAAGAAAAATAAGGGTATGGCTTCGTAATTGTGTGGAATTCCATTTGAAAGCGACAGAGAATGGCTTAACACCTTCTCCCACCTCATCAGATACGATCTTAAATTATTCAGTGTTATCTCTACCCCCTTGTGAGCCACTCATTGGCCACAAAAGGGGGGAATCAATTCACTTTTTGGAGGTAATGTGACATCTCAAAAATTGAGTTGATCCCCCCTTGTGTGGCTATTGAGTGGCTCACAAGGGGGTGGTGTAGAGGATTTTAAGCCATCTATCACTGGTTGAAATCCTCTGCACCACACCCCTTGATGGGACACTAGGGGGAATAAAAACCTCAAAAAAGTGAATTGATTCCTCTAAGTGTCTGTAAGGGGGTGTGGCGTAGATAATTTCAGCCCATCTATTACTGCTCTATGGTGAGAATGATAAGGAAAACAGGTTAGGAGAAGATACGATGCTGGGTTAAAGATTTGTCGGAGTGATATTTGGGAAAGTGGGATAGACGGGGTAGCTTGGATTAGGTTACGGAATCAGGGTTAATCATGATTTAGAAAACCCATGAACTAAAACGGTTTTGATTTGAGCGCCAAAATTTTGGCCATGTGTCAAGTGCGTAAAAGCCGTGGCAGTTGACGATTTCGACTCCCAGATTTTTAAAGTTCAGTTAAAGGTAGCGCAAGACTTCAAAGTTCAAACAAGAGGCGTCAAACGTAAAACAAACAAAAAAAAAACCCTTAACAGCGGTTTGCGAGCTGGTGGCGGAAAAGAGTTATTGCCGGCGACGATGTGAGGAGAGGAACCGGCGGCGACGGCGATTCGAGGCCTGTCTTCTGTCCCCAAAGCTTTTGAATCCATGGTTAATTTTCTTCTTTTCTCTGTTTTAGGGATGGGTTTTTACGGATCTCCTGCCCATGAAACAATGATTAACGAAGACCCAAGATAATAGTGTAAAAATCAGGTCAGATATCACCACTTTCTCGGGTAGGAGAGCAATTAACCCATGGCTCTTGGTGATCCATCTTGCTCACTTTCTGTTTAAATTATCCATTGTAAATGTAGCAGGATATGGTGAGCGCTTTGCATAATAAAACTCCCGTAAGTCTGGGAGTGCTTAGACCGAGACAACCATGCAATAAGATTCTCCTGCAATGGTATCGGCTTTAAAATGGAAACTCGTGACCAAAGATGGCCATGACGACACGCTTCCACACCATCCTCTCTTTCTTAGAAAAATGCAAAACCATGAAAGAACTAAAACAACTACATGGGTTGATGACCACTACATCACTCATCAGAAGTATCATCCCCTTAAGCAGGCTTATCGATTTCTGCGCGAACTCCGAATCCGGCGATCTGGGCTACGCAGCGTCGGTTTTCATCCGAATCGACCGGCCAAGCGTCTACATATGGAACTCTATCATCAGAGGACACACTAACTGTAACCACCCAGATGAAGCATTGTCCTTGTACAGTGAAATGCAGCGAAGGGGTTATTCACACGACCATTTCACCTTTCCCTTCGTTCTCAAAGCTTGTGCGATGATCAACGATCAGGATTATGGGAGGTGCGTTCACAATTGCATCTTGAAAACTGGGTTCGAGTCGGATTTGTACGCATCTACTAGTTTGATCTACATGTATGCTTCGTGTGCCAATATGGAAGCTGCAGAACAGCTGTTTGAGAAAATTCCTAAATGGAATGTGGTGGCGTGGACTACCTTGATTGCCGGTTACGTCAACAATAACCGGGCTACTGACGCTATAAAGGCTTATAAGGAAATGGAGCTTCTAGGAATCCAGCCTAATGAGATAACCATGGTGAACGTTTTAGTTGCCTGTGCGCACACAAGGGACATAGAAACTGGAAGATGGGTTCACGATCTTGTTCGCCAAATTGGATTCGATCCAATTCTCTTGGAATCTGGTTCAAACGTTATTCTTTCAACTGCCCTCTTAGAAATGTATGCAAAATGTGGAAGCTTAAAGGTTGCAAGGGATCTGTTCGATAAAATGCCTCAAAGAAATGCAGTTGTTTGGAATTCCATGATTGGTGCTTATAATCAATACAACCGGGCAGATGAAGTGCTAAGTCTCTTTGTAGATATGCAATCTGCGGGGTTTAATCCGGACGGAGTCACCTTGTTGAGTTTACTTGGTGCCTGTGCCCAATTGGGAGCATTGGGTTTGGGTCAAGGAATTCATGGTTATGCAGAGAAGATCAGCATTAGCAAGGATGTTGCTATTGCCACTGCTCTCATGGACATGTATGCCAAAACAGGAGACGCACAGAGTGCACTCCAAGTCTTCAATGGCTTGCAAAAGAAAGATGTGATGGCATGGACTAGTATGATCATTGGCTTGGCCATGCATGGCCACGGTGGGAAAGCCTTGTGTCTCTTCAAAGAAATGCAAGGGGATGACAGAGTTACTCCTGACCACATCACGTACACTGGAGTTCTATCTGCATGTAGCCATGCAGGGTTGGTTGATGAGGGCCACAAACAGTTCAATTCAATGAAGGATGTGTATGGCATAGTGCCCACAATTCAACACTATGGTTGCATGGTTGATCTCCTGAGTCGAGCCGGTCGCCTGATTGAGGCAGAGAGATTGGTCGAGAGAATGCCAATTGAACCTAATATTGCCATCTGGGGTGCTCTTTTGAATGGTTGTGAGATCCATAACAATGTCGATTTAGCTAGCCGAGTAGGAGACCACATACTCGAGTTGAAGCCAAAGGGTGGTGGGGTTTATGTGCTTCTTTCCAATATATATGCCAAGGTAGGAAGATGGCAAGGAGTCAAGATGGCTAGAGAGTTAATGAGGCTTGAAGGAATTGAGAAAACTCATGGGTTTAGTTTAATTGAAGCAAAGCCCATAAGTTCCTAAATTCGTTATAAGGGATTATGCAGGATAAGAGCTAAATCTGTGCATCTACTGAGGATGTGAGAATTTTTTTTCTTTGAAATTCTTTAGTTTGTATCTCATAGGGACTGATTGGTTGTTGTCTCACTCAGTATGAGATGAGAAAAATGAAGGAAAATAAGTCTTAACCTCTCTTTGGTTGTAATTATTGAAAATAAGACGAGAAAATAAAGGTCATTTTGGGAATTCATATGACACATTTAAAATCAAATTAATTTGATGCGATTTAATATGATGAGATAATTGTATTAGAGAGGTGTGAAAATTTTATTGGGCTCACATTCTTTGTTACTGGCATCCAAAACCTTTGGCATCTCTAGTCTCTGCGGAGTCTTTTCTTTGGCAATAGCGAAGCGACAACGAGGCGACTATGAGATTAACGTAAGAGCTTCTTCCGATCATGCTCAGTGGAGAGTTAAAAATTGATGGGCCAACAACCCTAACCCTAAAAAGCTTGAACACCATCGCTAGTGTCTTTTTTCTTCAGCATTCAACAACCGTTTTCATCAATAACAGGTTTCTTTTTTATTTGATCGATCAGTCTTCTCGTTTTTCTGCACCCAATTTTTGTCTGGATCACTATTTACCATCTAAATTTCGTTAGTTTATGGTGTTTTATTTATATTTTGTTTTATTAGTGGTAAAGTTGTTAATCTCATTGATTCATTCTTAAAGATGTTCTTCAAGTGGATTAGGTTGAGATTCATTTTTTTAGATTGATTGATTGTGTGTTAGTTGATTTTACTTCTCTCTTTGTTGATGGGATATTGAGCTGGTTTATTGGTTTCTACTTTTAAATTTTGCTTTTACCCCTTATCCCTACCTCATTTTGTTGTGTCATTAGCCTCCTTAATCACATCAATCGATATATGATATTAGAATAAAGAAACCAAGCAGTTCAAACCTCAAATCAGGAAAAAATGCATACAGATAGAGAAGATGTAATAAGCAACCAGAAATTTTCAAGGGGAGATAATTACACCCTTGAATCTTTAGGCATTTTTTCATCAAAATCTTTCTTTACTGTCCTGCGCTTCAATTCCTCTTCAAATCCACCATTTCTGGCCAAAAAAGTACTCTCCTTGTGTTCAAGCATTCTTATTGATTGCTTCTTTTTTGCAGGATGAACATTTTGGATTTGCTTCAAAGAGATGGCCTTATATGATGCTCTCTCCCAATATATGCTGTCTTTGTTTGCAAGATGGAGAATTGGGTGTTTGCGCGATTAATTTGGAATTACTTTCTTTCCTGCATGACAGTTCATTGGGTAATGCCAAAACATATGTTGGACCTTGTATGGCAATGGAAAAGGTGATTTCTTGGATTCTCCTAGCCATTCTCTATGGTATATATGTTGGGTTATTTGGAAGGAATGAAATAAAAGAATATTTTTAAGGGGTGCACAAGTCTCCCTTGGAAGTGGCTGAATCCATTGCTTTTGAAGTGGCTTTGTGGGCATTGGCTTCTAATGAATTTGACGGTTTTTCGATTAATGATCTCATTAGGGATTTACCTTCATGTTTATTACCTTGTTCAATCTTCATTTATCTTTAGAGTGGTAGCATTATTATTTGCATTCTGTTGTATTACTAGTTGTACCTTATATTTTTCTACTTAATAAAGCTCTGTTATTCATAAAAAAATGGGTGCCTTTTATGCGTGAGGGAAAGGGACTCTCTGGATAATGTGTTGCTTTATTGTCAGTATGCAGCTGAGATCTGAGCTACGCTTCCTCGGCTTGGCTTCTGTGAGCACAGAATCTGTGCATAATGCATGTCGGGGGCTGAGAACACTCATTTCAGCATTGAAAAGTGATTTGCATTTTTTGGGGTGCGTGCTTATCACTTTTCAATACTGATGTGGGTGATCACATGCCTCTGAACATGAATTATGCACAGATTATGAGTGCACAGAATCTAGAGCGGATTCCTGAAGGCAAAAGAGCGATTATGCTTATGGGCATTGAACATGAAAAAGTTTTGGTGCCTCACCTTCACAACTTTAAAAGGTTCTCACAGTGACATAATTAGAAATGACGTAAATTTTTAGGACCTGGGTGCTGTTTTGTGGGATTAATCCAGCCACAAATTGTTGGATTAATCAGTGCGTGCGTGCCAATGCCCCTGTGCTCTAGTGGCTGGGGCATATGTCTTCCATAAGGAAAGACCCAAGGTCTATTCCTGGAGGGGAGGGGTGAGGTGAGCAGTGCAAAGTGGTGTCACCTGCTCAGGTTCTCGAGTTTTCGGTTCTGACTGAATCCAATCCCGCTTCAAGTGGCTGTGATGATGAAGACCACGTGGCCGTACCAAAAAACTCATATCACGTATTCAAACAGGCCCATATAAGAGATAGAATGACTACAGATGACATTTCTTTGAATGAAATGGCGTGTATGTCCTGGGACAAATGATAACTGGGAACGCTTTATTTCCGTCGTGCGCTAGATTCGCTGCTTCAATCATAAGAGTCGCGATTCCCTCGGTTCGCAGGAGTTCAAAACAAGAGGCGTCAATCGCGAGTGGCAGTATCATAGAAGGGGTTCTACTCTTAGGTCGTCCATGGCTTCAACCTCAACCGACGATTTCATAGTTCTTGAATTGAAAGATCCTATCGCGATCGACGCGGAGATTACGCAGAAGGAGATTTTCGTTTCAACTACTGAGATCTGCAGCTGGAATCTACCTTTGGTTCTCAGCCATCACATCGTCCAAGTTCAAGCAAATCGTAACAGGCGAGTTTTTATACAGTCTTTTATCTGTTTGATTCTTGTCCGTTCACGCAATTGGTGTTATTATCATTGTTCTTTAAATTCGATGCAACTTCTGAACCACAGGCTCGTTCAGCAATCGTCCTACTTCCGGGGCTTACTCAGTGGAAGTTTTAGGTAAAGCACTGGCATTTATGATAATAAATTACAGAGTTTCCTTTATAATGTCGGGAGATTGCTAAGCTTTTTCTATATCGTCAAATTTTAATTGTCTTTGTCATTGGATTTTTTGAATAATTAGGTCTAAGAAAATTTGAGGGTTTGCATTTCATCTGGTTCGGTTCTTGACATCCTTTATCAACCTTTTCTTTATTTTTTAATTTTTTTCACATTTCTGTTGATTTGAATACTTAACGGTCGAGACATTGCTGCACATGGTATTATTGTGAGCGAAGCCTATTAAAATTTGATTATTCGAATTTTTAGCTTGTTACATACGTTAGAAGAAGAAGAGGAAGAAGAAAGGTGAGGAGAGAGAATACCTTTGGGAGAAAAGAGAAAAAAAACTTTTAACTCGTTAGGGAACTTCACTCACACAATTCTCTTATTTTATTTATTAATTAACAATGTACAAAACTATCCTTTTCTGCATGTACATCATCTATCATACCTGTAACATATATTTTACCACTCCCCCTCAAGTTGGTGCATAAATATCGTGGATGTCCAACTTGGAACAAATGAACTCTAAACAAGTGGCACCGATTGCTTTGATGAAGCCATCAGCAAGTTGGTTCCGTGACTGAACAAAAAAATTAGTAACATCCCCACTGATCACCTTATCTCGAACAAAGTTGATAAAGTAACCAGTCCATATTTACAAGAAGATAAATAATAACATGGACAGAATTAAGCTTGGCCACAAGTGAGAAACTCTCCTTATAGTCAATGCCAAATGTTAGTATACCCTTTCACTACAAGACAAACCTTTAAGCATTCAATGGAACCATTAGGTAAAAACTTCATGGTGTACACCCAATGACAACCATCAGCTTGCTTTCCTGTAGGTGATATAGTTAGCTCCCACATGTCATTATTGAAAGAGCAGCCATCTCATCATTCATAGCCTTCCACCAACCAACATTTAAGACTACTTGTGAATGTGAAGAAGGAATAGGGAAGGAAGACACAGACAAAGGTTAAAAAGGAAGGAGAAAGATGACGAAAAAAACACAAAGTTAGAGATAGGATGATTGGTATTCACTTGATTACCTTTGAGAAGGGCAATAGGAAGGTCCAAAGAAGATGGTGTAGGACCCATAGATGCTGAAGATGACTGGTGTTGAGACGATTCATATAGTGAGTGAAGAGAAACGTGTTTTCTTCTAGTATATACTTTAAGTGGTGAAGATGGTGCATGATAACTAGGCACTAGAGGAATAAAAATAGCATTAGACATTGATGGAGAGGGATAACAAGAAGAGGAATTGTATCCAAGGATGGCATAGTACTTGAACTAGTAGAAGAGTAATAAGGTATATGTTCAAAGAAGGTCAGATTAGGGCAAGCAAAAATGTTTTTTTTTATAAAACTAAATTATAACACCGATATCCGTGTTCTGTACGAGGGTAACCTAAGAAGACAAATATAATAGCATGGGGATCAAGTTTATCCCTGCTACTGCTAGGACCCAAACGTTGAACAAAACATGTGTAACCAGAAAACATGAAGAGGTTAGGAAAAAGGATGGGCATTAGGAAATAGAATTGAAAATGAGGATTGGCCTTTTAGGACAGATGAAGGCAGTCGATTGATCACTCCAAAAATATTTAGGAACATTCATTTGAAATAACAAAGCATGATCGACCTCAAGTAAGTGCTATTTTTTTTTTTTTTTTCGCTGGCACTCCATTTTTGTTATGGAGTATGTTTACATGAGGTTTGATGATGAAGTCCATAGTCATACTAGGTCAAATAAGTGTCAAAAGGTCTTGAGGTACATTCGGTTGCATTGTCTTATCACAAAACACATACATTCGTACCAAATTGATTTTTTATTTCACGTGGAAAGATTTAAAGATGGATAACCTCTCAATGGCAAAACTATACAATTCCTCTTACTTGTTCGACCAGGTGAAGCAAGCGCCTCTCAATGGCAAATCAATCAAGTAGTGAAGTCTACAGCAGAATGAAACGTATCATACAGATAGAGAGTAAGACATTTGATATTCTTCCAGAATGGAATGGAAAGGAAAAGCTGCTGTGTATCATTGAAAGAGGTAGAGGATTCCAGGTTCGAATTGAGTTAAAGGAGAGAAATGCAGGATGGCTCTGCGACTGCTTACTGGAGGCGGTAAACTTAGAATGGAATCAGAGATTGATTCGATCGAGGAAGGAGGGTGCGAAGGTGATATTATTTCGGAGGTTAAAAAATAGTCGTGGAAGGTATGTTCTGTTGTCCCTATTAAATGAATGGGGGAAAGGAAAAGCGATAGCTATACCGTCTAGGAGTAGAATGGCAGGGTGGTCCAACTTTAGAAAGGACATTTTGGAGTCTGGAAGCATGAACGGGGTTCCTTTGAAGGAGAATGGTGGAAGAAAGGAGGTTTTGGGGCTGAAAGAGCAGAAAGGGCATGAAACTCACCTGGGGGTCACACCGGCTATTGGAGGTGTAATTATTAACATCAATGGAGCTTTGGGTATTGAAACTTGCTATGGAAAAAATTCTACCATGGGCTTCTGGGAGAAGGTGGTAGTGTTTGAAAGGAGGGAGGAGGTCTCAAATTGGACTAGAATCTGCTGGAGAGTGGGAGATAGTTTGAAATTGCGTAAGCCTCTGATATGGAGAAGAATGGACAAATTCAGGTGTGCGGTGATACTGGAAAATGAAGAAATGGTAAAAAGGTTGGTGAATTTGAAGCGGGTGAATGTGAAGGAGTATGGTTTGGTGGAAGTATTTAGTTGGTATTTGGCTGTAAATGCCTATTCTGAGAAGGAGGGCCCATTGGGATCAGGGGCTTACCTCTCCATTTATGGAATTTGGGATTTTTCAGGGCGATAGGGAGCATCTGTGGGGGCTTCCTACAGGTGGAAGACGATATGAGGATGCTCCCTGGAGATGGCATGGATTTGGATTACAGGAGGTTCGTTGGAGAAAATCCCTAGAATTATTACCCTGTTTGATAGGGGTAAAGAGTTCAAGGTGAGTGTGGTGGTGGAGGAACCGTCGGAGATGACATGGTGGTGGCCGATTTCGAAGATCCTCAAGAGAAGGGAAATCTGGAATTCAAATTCAAAATTCAAAACGTTAGTGTACCGTTGAGGAGGAGCGTAGCCGACAGTTGGATAGTACGACATCCAGCCAGAAGTTTGCATCGGCGAATCAGAGAGGAGCAATGAGTCAGACAGGAGCTATGGAACGAATCCAAGGGTGTCGAGCAGGGGAAACGAAGAAGGGTAGAGAGCTAGGGAAAAAAGGGTATACTGGAGGGATTTGTCGACGAAAGAATGGGTTAATAAAACTTTTCTTGAGCCTGGCCCAACCGGTGGAGAAGTAGGTTCGACCAAAGTGGGGTTGAGTGACACGAATTGACTGCCCCCTAATGTTAATTTAGACGAGATGGATGGGGGAATGGGAAACCCTATTAAGAAAAAGGATTTAAATGAAAAAAAGGGGGGCCTGAGTATTATTTTAGAATGTCGGGAGGAGCCAGAGGAAATGTCTGAAAAGGCGGAGGGAGGTTGGGATAATATCGACCTTCGACAGGCTATATATCCAAGGGGGGAGCGAGATGGACATGAAAATGAAGGGGATTTGCAGGGGGAGGATGGAGAGGCAGAGGTGGTCCATCGGGAGGGAGAAGGAGTTTCAATGGTGGGCTTTTCTGGGGGAAACGAAATAGAGGCCGATTTGTCTCCAAAATTACGGCCAGCAATGCGCTAGAAATTTCATGCCCTGAACAAATTGACTACCAAGGAGGGGAGAGTGAGGGTGAGAGAGAGGTGTTTTTCTCCTGGAATAAATCTAGAGGAGAGGTTGATTTCTCGTTCTATAACAACCCTGAATCCCAACCTCTTGCAATTTCAACCTAATCTGAACTGCGAAGTGGGGTGTCTGCCTTGGCTAGAGTTTGTGGAAAACAACGGAAGAGGGGGGAACTAACATGACAACGGATTTGGGCATCTTCTCGACTGAGGGGATGGAGGCTAATGGCTAGATGCTACCGTGGAAGGGGTGTTGGGAGGATTGGTTGTCACGAAGGACTGTAGA
>JAOXJP010000008.1:14495997-14519198 GCA_025762735.1 Platanus orientalis | reverse complement strand
ATTATATAGATTGCAGGCAGACCATATTGATCCAAATATGGAAGATAGGTGGGATTGGAAATTGGACCTAAGGGGCCTATTCTCAGTAAAATCTTGCTATGGTTTAGCAGTTGGCGCTAGGCAAGTTGATAGGCCTTGGAAGGAAGTATGGTATAATGGAATCACATCTAAAATTCAGTTCTTTTTGTGGACGGCGACACCAGAGAAAATCTCCACCATGGATAAGTTACAACGGAAAGGTTTATATCTTCCAAGTATTTGCCTCCTTTGCTATCAGCATGCGGAATCGATGTCTCACCTCCTTATTCATTGTCATTTTGCTTGGGAGGTCTGGTGTGGAGTCATGAGGGATTTTGGGATCTCTTCGGTTCTTCCGAAGGACCTTTCAGCCCTTATTAGTGGTTGGAGAACCATGACCCTTAGTGCTCTGCAGAAGGCTATGGCAATTGGTCCTAGCGGCAATGTGTTGGGCAATTTGGACAGAAAGAAATAATCGAGTATTTGATGGTCATTCTGAGTCAACTTAGAGGGTTCATATGAGATCTAAGGATTTCATTGTGTTCTGGGCTAGGCATTGTAAAGATTTTGATTGCATACCCAATGGGGACCTTGTTAGAAATTGGGATAGCTACATAAGGAGATATGACGCTTGAGGTCTAGTGTTGTATTTCTTTTTCCTCAAGATTTCTCGTCCCTCTTTTATCCTGTTTTCTCTTCTTTCTTCAATAGAATTTTTCTTTCATTAAAAAAAAAGGGATATTGAGAAAATCCCCATCCACACATCTTTTTTTTAACAGACTCAGGATTCCATGCTAAAAGAATACCCCCTAAGGAGCCAATAGCCGGAAGGGCACACCATTCCGATAAACCTTTCCCAGCTACACTCCTAAGATGCTTGTCCTCCATGATTTCCTTTTTCGATTCTTGCAACACAATCACATACGGCATATACTTGTTCAGACACTCCTTCACCTTTCTTCTTTTTTTAACCCCTCCCAACCCTCGAACATTCCATGAAATAATCTTCATGACTCAATAGTATTTTCCCCTTCCATTTCTCCTACCTCCCGCTATATTCCCATCTCTTAAAACAATGTCATTCATTTCCTAGGCAAGATTTTTTAACTCCCTCTTTCCACGTGTATATTTCATATTCCTATTATACGATGGTTCCTCCTCCATTTCCATATAATCTGATAAATTCACCATATCACCCTTGCTGTCAATCACCTTCAGCCCCATTTTACCCACTAGTTGATCTATATTTTCCTTCCATTTATCATTCCCTGCTTTCCTATCATTTCTTTTTATGTCCCTTATATTATTTTCCACCCGACAGTTTTGGCATCCCTTATTCACAACCTGAAGATTAGGATGCTCACAACAATCGACAGAAGAAGGAACAGAGGAAATAACATTGATAGGATGGGGGATAGAAGTTGGAACAAAAGAAGTAGTGGACAAATTATTAGACAAAGATATAGGGGTACCTGGGGATGCAGATAGATGTTGAGGAATGGTTCCCTGGCAATCATTCACCCCAGAGCTCATCCTTCTTGTATCAATATGGAAATTTGCTCTCCCCAGAAAGCAGCTTGCTCATCCTCTACAGATTCTTCTAGCTCATTTGACTCAGGCATGTCGGCATAATTAACGAGACGAACTGACCCTCCCAGAGTAAAGAAATCTTGTAATTCCAGATCCTTCCCTTCCACCTCACTTTCATCTCTCTCAATAACATACTCTTGTCAGAGTCCTCTTCATACCCATAACCATTTCTAAGTTGAGCTCCATGCCTCAAATCACCCAGACCCAGAAGGTCAGACACAGTCCCAATCGAGTCTATTAATTCATCCACAAGGGTCAATGGTTCAACTACTAGAGGAGGAAAGGCAGCAGTGTCGTCCGGTGAAGCAACTCCCAACCCCTTAGACCCCAAAGTAGAGGCGCACCTCGAAGACGAGCAACCTGATGCATTACCAGGCGAGCCAAGCACAAATTGATTACCTCCATCGCATCTTCCATTCGATGGCTTCGAGTTGCAACTTCCCTCCACTTCTTCCCCAGTCTTCGTCGTATTACCTTACAAATCCTCCCCTTCAGGTATTGTAGCCCTAATCTTTGACCCTTTGCGAACTATATACCCCTTGGTTGTTTGATCGATTCAAGCTAGGTTTTCGGTTCACCCTTGTAATATATCCCTGCTCTGGTCCAGCCTATTTTAAGTTGTTTAGACCATCAGTTTGTTTTGGAACCCACTTTCAATTACCATTCGGATTTGAACTTCCCATTATGCCTTCAAAGATGCCCCAAATTCAAATTTTGAAAAATCTGAGGCCCGGTTTGAGTTGTCGACAGCTCATCTTGCCTAAATAACATTTTAGTCCTTCGATCAATCCCATTTGATCGGATGGCTACTAGAGCTTGGCTTGGATGTTAGACACCTAATGGAATCAACGACTCACCGCAAACCACCTCTTCATCCCTTACCTCTCGACGAAAAACACACCGGGATTCCTAATCAGCTTCAACTCTGTCACCAACAACTTCTTGAGCCTCACCAACTGGGGATTCAATTTCCACTACCAACAAAATGTGTTCTCTTCCCTTCTTCATATATAATATTCTAGGGATATCCGCAATTGTCTCGACTTCTACCAAGAGACGAATAGTAGAGATTGTTTTCTTGTTCAACAAGTGATTATCCACCTCAATTAATCTACCACGTTTGGTTGCAATTGGTTGAAAAACTTGTATGTTCCAATTAGTCAATGGGAGGCCCCGAATACAAACCCATCGTCTGCCCTTTATCGCTTGATTCGGAATAGTAGATATTACCGGATTCCATCGTTGAAAGGTGAGAACCCCCATTCCCACACAGATGTGTCCTATTGCCAAAATATCCATATAAATCCCTTCGTTGGACATAGTGAAGATTGCTCTATTAGCAGGAAACCCCACTGGAAACATGGTGAAAACTTCTTCTTCGTCCCTTTCATTGAATTGAAATGAGAGCACCTTTCCCACAGATCTCCATGGCACTCGAACACCCCACACATCACAAACAATAACATCATATCATATCTTTGGTGTCTTGTTAGGTTCAACCCACTTTGGCTTTAAGACTTGGGTTGGATTGAAAACTTGAAATTCCTCTTGATACACCTTAAGATTTGAATACTTTGCCTGAAACAACCCATTGTTCATTTGACGAGTTACTTCCAAGAAGCTTCCCCACCCATACTTCCCTTCACCTTCCAGTAGAATCACAAAGGGATTCCGCACATGGGGTTTCCACTCACAGAGCCTGATGAATCTCCCAAAATCATTCGCATGTCTGAAGAGAAAAAGAGATCCTCCCTTGAAAGCTATTGTCACCTTCAGGTCTGCCAGATCATCTATCACACAGGCTTGCCGAACAAACTCCATAACTTTTCTCAGCTGGAGAGTTGGAAAACAAATATTATGCGGTCACCCTTTTCCCCTTTCCACAACAATGAAAACTCCATTTTCAGCGATTAGTTCAAAAGATTTTAAATCAGCCCACAAAAATCTTCGTATTTGAGTTTCCGGCATCTTCAGTTCAGATCTTCAGGTCTTCCAACATCCGCAGACTAAACATTCCATTGTCCAACTTCTGTACTTCTAAATGGAAGACAAAGTATATAAACTCTTCAAAACTCAGATTTGCACTTGGAAATCTAGCAGAGATTGAGTCAACCAGAGCCAATATATAGAGAAATAAAAGATCTTGACAGAATAGGGTAAACATCTCAAAATGTGTTAGAAATTAGTAGACAAGCAAATAAGTAAACAATAAACTCATAAATCGGTAGCAATTGCTTTGGACAAGTATTGATGGTTCAATTTGCATAATTTTGATTATTGTCCAGAAATATAGCATCAAACCAAAGAACTTGAATGCGGTTAAAGGAAATAATAGAAGAAGAATAAGGAGTTGTGAACAATAATACATGAATAGTGTTATACGTAAGAGAAGAAGAAGAGGGAGTGTTAGGAGTACCAACCACTAACAAGATTTGTAATAGCACCAACTATCTACAAGAGATCCCACAACACGAACCGTAGGGAAAAGAAGAAACACCAACTTCAACTTAGGGTTTCAATAAACTTTGATTTCTAAAATCTCTACCACATACGTTTGGGACTATATCCCTTTATGTACGTTTACATTACTTGTTGACAAAGGCAACCCTAGGTATCCATGGGTCCCACAATTTAGTTGTATGATTTACTTGGGAATCAAGACTAACCAAAACTATCCCTAGGCCCCACATACTAGATGTATTATTCCCCTACATAAATAAAAAAAAACCCCATTTTACCTATGTTATTACAAGACTGCCACTAAAAAAGAAAAATCCCTTATTTTTCCAGCACTTTTTTGGACCCTATGATCATCTAGCTTCTTCTTAGTGCTCCTATATGCTCCTGCATCATAGATGGGGCCTAGAGTGAGACTAGTAAGAACAGTTGATGCTACAAGACACGACAAAAGGTTTTAATATGCCCTGCAGCTAGAGTGTGCTCCATAGATAATACCTAAATTTTGAAATATTTCAAAATATTCCCTATATTCCATATAGGGGCATTTTCATATTTATGACTATATTTTTGTTTGGACAGAATTAAGTCTAAATTATGCTATTTCGAGCTTAATTTGGGTCATTCAGTTTAGGCGAAATTGTTTTATTCCAAGTCTAAACAGCCTTATAGTCAACTGAGCCGTTCAAAGCCAAATCAAAGTTTTGTTGGATTTAAGCTTTAGTAGCAAAAGGAGCCAGTAAAGGCTGGGCATGTGGATGTCTATATCAAGCCATGCAATTGATATTTCAAAAAAATAATGAATTCATGCACTGGCAATCTGATTTAATTCAAATTCTTGTCTCCCATTTCTTGAAGGCATCGATGCTTTTGACCTGCTATGAGAATTTGGAGGAAGCTGTTTTGGTGGAAGGCCCTTGGGGAATGGTATGGTACAAGGTGGTGCCTCTAAAAGTTCACTTCTATATTTGGAAGGCGACGTTAGAAAGGATCTCTTCCATGAACGCATTAAGAATAAAAGAAATGCAGCTCACCAACATCTGTCTTCTAAGTTACAAGGACACCGAGTTGGTTTCTCACTTGTTGCTGCGTTGCCTGTTTGCTTGGGAGGTATGTATAGGACATTATTGGAGTTTGACTTAGTTTGGATCCCCCCCCCCCAATATATATATATATATATATGGATGGTGGATGAATGTGTTATACGAAATTGGAAGAAGGTTATGGAGGATGGTTCCGACAGCGGTATGTTAGTCTCTTTGGTTGGAACGGAACAATAGAATCTTCAATTATATGCGGAACCTTCTTTCAAGGTCTTTGGCAGAATTAGAGAGATGTAAGTCTTTTGGGCTCGTTGGTGTAAAGGTTATGAGAAACTTGACAAAGGAGCCCCCATTAGGGATTGGAGGAATGTAATAGGTCTTTGAGAAGGGGGAAGGGGGGCTTTCCTTGTTCATTTTCTTTGTTGAGGACAGCTTGTCCCCGTGTAGTTTGTAATTGCCTCTTTTCTTTTTCTAATCGAAAAAAAAAGGCATCAATGTTATCAAGAGCCACTAGGTATTGAATCCTAGACTTCCAATGGTGTTGACGGCTGATACCATTGAGTTACCTTTCCCCTCTCCTTCTATTTCTCTATAATTTTTATTTTGTTACTTTCTTAATTTCCATCATCTGCAACACTAGATATGATTTCCTTTTATTAATCTCAAAATTCATTAAACAATAACCACAGCCAATTTCGCAAATTCCTTCAACCCATTCCCTATTTTATTATTTAGGGTTTCATTTAAATTTATACCATTTTATTACCCCACAACTGATGTTTAGTTGCAAAATTTTGCTTTATAAAAATTTTGATAATCGATTCCTATTGTTTTCTCATGATATGTTCACTCAACTCTCTAATTCTCAACTCTATTTCATACAAACAGCTATTGGTATTCACATTGTTCTGCTTCTTCCTTCCTCTTGATAATTCCTGTATCATGGAGTATGATAATACTTTCTTTGGGATTGGGTTTTACGAGGTGAAAGAAGAAAAGGTTATGTGAGACAGTTTTATTTGATATTTAGGAATAGGAAGAAGAATAGAACGACAGTTTAATTTTTATTTTTTTTGGAGAGAGAGGGATTAAAAGGAACTCTTTATTGAAGAAGGAAAACACACAACAAGAGAAAATGCCAGAAAAAACACAAGTATCACCCAAGATGTGAAGAAGGAAAAAAAACAAAAAGCAACAAGCGAAGATCAAAAAAATTACATATCCTCACACCAAACAGAGTACCACTCAATCTCCTCATGTTCAGCTCCAACGCTAACCCAATTGAAAAGAAATGTGTAAATGACGAACAACAGTCCACAACAAACCTGGACTAGTTCTAAAAAATTTAGACATTCCTTTCCTTCCATAAGTCCCAACAAAAAGCCCCCAAAAGGGCACGCCAAATAAAATGAAGCAATCCATCAACCTTCTTAATCCACCATCCCCCCAATCAAGTCCTGAAACTGGTTAGGGAAAACCCAAGAGATTAAAAGGTGAGAGAGAAAGAAACACTAAACCTTATTAGACACAGGGCAATGGACAAAAAAATTATTGACCAATTCCTCCTCTTTCATACACATGACATCTATTTGCCAAGTTTCACCCTTTGTTTTGGAGATGGTTGAGGATCAAAATTTTATCCAAATATGCATTCCATAGGAAGAAAGCGACTTATGAGGGGATACTTGGATACCAGCTACTTCTAAAGGGGAGCAACACCATGCCAGGCCCAATCAACTCCTTGTAAAAAGATTAAGTAGAGAATTTCCCCTTCTGCGTGACTCCCCAAACCATATCATCCACCCTACTAAGATCAGGCCTGTACCCATCCAAAGCATTCACCAAGCTACAAAGCTCCCCCATTTCCCAATCATATAAGTTTCTTTTAATCCCTGGCAACCAAACATTAGCCTCAAAATCGAAAGAATCAACCACCAAGATGCGCTTATCCTCCACCAAAGAAAAAAGGTTGCTAAAGCTTTCCATGAGGGGAACCTCCCCGGTCCAATGATCCTGCCAAAATTTAATATTGTGACCAAATCCCAACTTAAACCTAATGAACCTCCAAAAATCCTTCTTCACTTTAAGGATTGATTTCCAAATGCCACACCCATGCCTCCCATTGATGTCTTTAGAATCTCATACCGAATTCTCCCCAAATTTAGCCACTACAACCCTACAGTATGTTGCCTCAAGATGTCTAGTTTTGGCAGCATGCATAAACTAGTTGACCACTCCAACTGCACAAGAGATATCTGGCCTAGTCAACGTCAGATAAATCAGCTTCCCTACAAGTATCTGATAACACTCAAGATCAATAAGTTTGTGGTCCTCATTTACATGAAGGCAATGGTTAGAGTCGTTAGACTCAATGGGAGTATCACAAGGTCTACACCCTAACATCCTAGAGTCTTGAATGAAATCTAAAACATATTTATGTTGAGATAGAAAGAGACCATCTTTGGATCTAGCAACTTCAATACCAAGGAAGTACTTGAGAGGTCCCAAATCCTTGATTTCAAACTCCTTTACAAAAAAACCTTTTAGGTGATTGATCTCATTATATAATCATCACCCATAACCACAACATCATCAACATAGACAATAAGGGTTGTGACCTTTCATCGCTGATGCTTACAAAGAATATGGTCAGTTTGGCATTGTTTGTAACCATTCTTGAGCCTAACACCTCGAAATCTCTCAAACCATGCCCGGGGAGATTGTTTGAGGCTATAGAGCGTCTTCTTCAAGTAGCACATCTTCCCTTTGCTTGTGGATAGCTGAAAATCACAAAGAAATGCATTCTTGACATCAAGCTGAAACAATGGTCAACCTTGATTTGTAGAAACTGAGATCAAGATCCTAACATAACTCATCTTTGCTACTGAAACAAAAGTCTCCTAGTCATCAATCCCATAAGTATTAGTGTATGATGCAGCATGCATGTAAGATAGTGAATGTGTGCTCAGGAGATATGAATAAAATTGCTAAAGTAATAAATTAATGTGGGATAATGTTAAGTATCTGATGTGAAGTGGTTTAGGTAATGTTATATGTTAAAATCAGGTCACAAATGTTAGGAGTAGGGTCAAACCAATAGCTACCCAGGTTATTAACCTATGCCACTCCAGTTTACAGTCCTATTGCTTTAAAGGACCAATATACGATGTAGAATCAATGGAATCTAACCTATTTTGATACCATGAAGGATATTGATACTTGAGTAGTGAGCCTTCGAATCCCTTATCAAAACTACAGTACATGAGTGGTAGAGGTAAAAAACTCATAATTAGAAGCTGGAAACTAAAGGTGCCGCTTGTAATATAGGAACCCAGGCTTGGGCAATAAATAAAAATTATTTTGGTCAGTTGTTGCTCCCATTAGTGTCACCCCCTAGGTCTGTAATGGTTTGGAAAGATCAAACTTCAACAAGCTCTTGTGAGGAATAACAGGGAACCGATCTTGTGAAAGGAGTTTGAGAACCCCTGTTTCACGCCTATGGTATATAAACCAGGTGGGGAATTCATTTAGATCGAAACATTCAGATGCAGGGTAGGTGATTAAGGATCGCCCAAGGGTTGGGATTCATCTGAGGAATTCGAAATCCATAAAGCTTTCACTATGCGAACTTGGAGTTCAATCTTGTAAAATTAGTCGAATTTGGATTTCAACACTTGAGAATTATAGGAGCTCCAATATCTTCTTCAAAATAGCAAGGTGAGGTGTATAAGGTGTGGTAGGGGTCGTCCAGCCCTAATGAAGTCCCTGAAAAGGGTAGCTCGATCAAACCTTTGGTATTGAGAGGATTGTGATACCTTTATGCAAAACTCCTTATTTCAGCAATCTAAAAATATGAAGAAAAACATTTTAAAAAAAAAGGTAGAAAGAGAAGAACCTTTAACCTAAGGGGAGAGAGTGGCCTCCACCACCAGTGTTAAACTAGGTGGGGGCGTAGACCCATTCTACGGTTTTAGGGTTCTTCAACCTATGAAAAAAGGAAGAAGAAGAGTGCAATACGTGAGAGACAATTTAAAATTTGCTTCTAATATTTCATAATTAAATTGGTTGGTCATGGGCTTTATAAATAGAGTCCCACGGCCAGGACTAAATACATGAATTAGAACGTGGACAAAAATATCCACTCTCCCACCCACTCTCATAACAAAAATACCCTTAACTAAAAATAATAACAAAAATACCCTCAAACACATACTAAAAACTATACTACCCTCACCAACATGTGTCCCCCTTCAACAAGAGATATAAAGTGACATAAAAGTAAAATAACAACACCAATGAAACCATAACATAAGCATCTCTCTTGCGCCTCCTCTGATAGACCTAGAACTCGCACTTGAACCCAATGTCCTCATCAATGTATCCCTTGGCTTCCAACCTAGCTTTATATCGTTCAACAGTGTCATTCGGTTGGAGCTTCACTAAGAATACCCATATGCACCCCACTAGCTCCTTCCTTCTTGGAAAGTCAACATCCCATGTCTTATTATTTTCAAGTGTCTGCATTTCCTCCTCCACTGCCTTTTATCACTAAGGCTAAGATAGAGCTTAAGGAACACTGCATGGAATGGAAACAGATGACAAAGAGATAGAAAAATCCCTAAACTTGGGAGATAAAGAGTCATAGCACACATAGTTAACAATGGAGTGTTGAGTACAAGCACGGGTACCCTTTTATCAACAATGGATAAATGAAAATCATCGGGAGGTATGGAATGAGAAATTCTTGAAGAGGAAACAATTTGTTGGAGAGGCACATGAGATCTAGGACGATGCGGAACAACTTCAAGTTAAATAAAAATAACCCAGAAATAAAATTTGGAATTTTCGGGCAAGGGGCAAATCTATAATTTTTCATAAAGTTGGTAAAATTATGAAAATACCCCTGACATGCATCAGAAAATTCCGAAACGTAAGGGATGTTCAAGGCAGATATTCATGGCTCTCCAATTAAAATTTCAATAATTTATGAGCACTCTAGCTATTTTTTCTAGAAAATCGTCAAATAGGCTATATCTGAAATTCAATAGAAACTCAATGAATCAATCACCAATTAGAATCCAATCAAGCTTTAAAGGAGCCGTGTTTACATCTTAATATAGGTCCAAATATCTCTTGAAAACTGCAAAGATCTCCCCCCAAACTTGCTCCAAGGTATTAAAAAAAATTCAATAAAGCTTGATGCCCAAGGTGATGCCGCCAGCCCCATCTTCAATCTGTCCCTATTTAATAGGGATGGGTTTTATGAGATGGAAAATGCCATCAGCTGGGTCACCCAAGGGTTATAGACACCCTTGTTGAAAGATTCGATCAAAGGTGAAGTGGTTATAGTATGGTGAAGAGATGAGTCAATGGATGTTATGGAAAAGTGCAGAAAAATTCTATAGAAGAAGAGTATGAAAGAAGAAGACAAATAATATGAGAAGAGAAGAAGGGAGAGAAAAAGATGAAGAAGATTGAAAAAGAAGAGATTTCTCTCTCCTAGAGAAATCGTGAGGTTGAAGAAGAACATACTCATGGGAGACAAAAAAAATTTAATTTCTTATTATCAAATTCTGGCCTGATCGTTACAGCCATAAGGTTTTTAAACCCTCTTTAATAAAATAGACTAAAGTGCCTAAAATACCCCCCTACATGGAGTTACACGACCAGCACTAATTAGCCCCCTATTTTTGCATATAAAAAAAAATAACATAAGTTACTAAAATAACCCTTAACACTACTAATTGATGACTCTCTACTCTATGGCTGTTTAAAGCCTTATTACATGCTAAAAATTAAAAGAAAAAAGACTATAAAACCTCCAATTACCATGGGCACTTGCCTACTTTCTTCATTCCTTGGTAAAACTTAGGCTTAGGCTTCTAGATAGGGTAATTATTCTCTAAATACTGTAGAGTTGCTACATCATAGGAGCAATCTTCCGCCTCTATCTAACAAACACATGAGTAAAATCTTTCATCCATCCTTTCTTGTGAGAAGGTTGTCTCCTTTAATATAACTTCTTACTCCCCATTGCTATGACATCCATCAACATCAAAGGAATATGAAGGAATAGAGAGAGAATGAGCAGCTTCATTTTCAAATACACTATGTTTATCCTCCTAAAGATGAGGATGGTTAGGAGAGAAAAAAGAAATAGCTTCATGGAATGTGAGGTCTACGAAAACAATACGCTTTTGAGTAGAGGGATGATAGCACTTGTATCTCTTCTGATTCGGAGCATACCCAAGAAAAATACAATTTAAGAGCCTTGGGGTCCAACTTGAATGACCCGACTTCGGCACATGAACATAGCAAATGCACCCAAAAACTTTAGGAGGAAGTGAGGAACCAATAGTAAAGCTGGAGATATGAGAAAGAACAGATTGAAAGTCAAGAATCCGAGTGGGCATCCAATTTATAAGATAGGAAGAGCGTCTACCCAAAAAACCTGTGAAAACATGCATAGCAAACAACAAGGCACGAGTAATCTCTACCAGATGGTGATTTTTCCTTTTAGCAATCCCATTCTGTTCAGGAGTTCCTGGACAGGTGATTTCATGAAGGATGTCATACTAAGAGAGATAGGAAAAAAAAGCAAAAGACATTATTATATTCACCACCATTATCAGAGTGAAGAATACAAATCTTAGAATCAAACTGAGTATCTACCATCTTATAAAACAGTTGAAAAGTAGAAAACACCTAATGTTTAGCATGCAACAGATAAACCCAAGTATTACGACTAAAGTCATCCATAAATGTAACAAAAAAATAGTAACCAAATAAATAAGTAATAGGGGTAGGACACCAAACATCAAAATGAACATTAGAAAAAGGAGAGGAACCCCTACTCATACTCATAGGATAAGAAAATCTAAAATGTTTTGCAAACTCGCAAGTTTCACAATGAAAAGAAGACATAAAAACAGAACTATATAAACTAGGAAATAGTTTCTATAAAGTGAAGTAGGACAGGTGACCTAGCAAGACGTGCTACAACATAAAAGCTCAGATAAGGAGAATGAAGAAGATGTTTGCTACGCCAAAGAAGCAAGATGTGATGTCGCATCAAGAAGGCACATCCCCCATTCCTCATGACCTCTACCAATAGTCTGTCACATCACCAAGTTCTGAAAGACATAATAAAAATGAAAGAAAATGATACTACAGTTCAAGGACTTAGTAAGATGACTGACAAAAACAAAGTTAAGCTAAAAGTTAGGAACATGAAATACAGAGAAAAGAGATAAGGAGAGAGAAATGGGTACAACCCTAATCTCAACAACATAAGACACGAAGCTATTGGCAATGCGAACCATGTCTTGACCAGAATTAACAGTGTAAGGGGAGAAAAGAGACAACGTACTACTCATATGATGAGAGGCACCTGAATCAATAATCTAGGAAGCACTAGAGGTGGGAGAAGAAGCACTAAGGGTAAAGTCCGATATACCTGATACAGCAATAGAAGAGGTGGAGGCACCACCGGAAGAAGTATCCATCTGAACCACAAAACGACAAAGAGATGTCATTTCTTCGCGAAGAGAGGCCAACTCTCCACTAGAGACAGCAAAAGGCTCAGGCAGGGTAGCAGGGGGAGTAACATCAGAAGGTAAAGTGGTATCTGCAGTGAAATGACCCCTAGTAATAGAATGAGGAGCGAGACCACAACCACCAACAAGAGAACCGCGTAGAGAAAGCCAAGAAATAGGCTCCTGAGGACGACCATGAAGGTCCCAACATATGGCCGTCGTATGACGTGCGGGACCACAATGATCACAATGTAATCTATCCCGATCATCTGAACCATTGCCAACAAAGCCATCTCTATGAGACATAGAGGCAAGAGCCGACCTTTCAGGAGTAGGGAAAGGATGTGACACAAACATAGCACTACTACAGCACTCCTCACGATGGAGAAAGGAATAGACTTCAGAGAGGGATGAGAATGAATCACGAGCAAGGAGATGATTGCGAACCGGCTCAAACTCGAGATTAAGACCCGTAAGAAGCTCAAACACATAGCTCTCCTCAACAAACTTCTGAAAGACAAACGCATCAGCAGCACAAAGAGCAAGAAGAGCTGCATAGTAGTCAATCTCCTACAATCGGCATAGGCTGGAGTAATAGACAGTGATAGACTGATCACCCTGTTTCATCTGCTACACTTGCTGACAAAGTTCATACACCCGAGTTAGCTAGCCAACCTCATAATAGATCTTCTAAAGGGTATCCCATATCTCCTTGGAAGATCCCAAAAACAGATAGATGTTACCAATCGATGGTTGCATAGATTGGACAAGCCAAGAAACAAGCGCACCTTCAGCATCCCACTTGAAAACTGAGGATCAGAAGGGCCAGGGTAAGGGCGCTCCCAATAATATACTCCCACTTACCATGGCCAAGGATGGACCATCGAGCAGACTGGGACCACACCATGTAGTTGGTGCCATCAAACTTCATTGTAGTAATAGGTGTAACAGAGTAATCATGGCTTAGAGGGACTTAGCCATGGCTAGGAGCCAAAACGGTCACCAGAGGACAAGAATCCATCTGACTATCCTCAGACATGGCGGCCTAAATAACACACATACTGCTGATCCAAACATACAGCCAACACAAATGTCACCAGACTACAATAATGAAAACACAAGATTAAACCACAATGAGAGCTCGAATCCCAATAATAAAAGCACCACCACCACAAATCACAAAGAACAACCACAAAAGGGAACAAGGACACAGCTACACTGCTAACAAGCACCACAAAACGCTGCACACATCAACTCAGAGAGACATAGAACACCAACAGAAGAGTGATAGGGGCAGAGATAACCCACAACCCCAAAAACAGATACAACAGAAGCAAGCACGAGCTACAACGGCATAGGAAGCTCAAAAAACAACCAAGAACACTGTAAAAGGTAATACGATGTAGGGGAACCACAAATCGAATACCAAATAGCAGCTAATATTGATCAGAAATTGAAAATCACACAATAAATTGCAAAAAACGAGCTTGGAAGTAACAAGAATAGGGGAAATCACACGTAACTTGCTCAAAACTCCATCAAACTTGATGGGACTTGTTTCTAAAGGTTGCTAGGTCAATAACAACCAGTCCATTACCGATCTATGATAGAACAAACCATTGAAGAGGTCAGATTAACAAGATTTCTCATATTTGAGTGGATGAGCAGAAAATCAAAGAAAAAATCATAAATTCTTCAAAACATCTCCAAATTAACTCAAACTTGCCACCATAAATCGCTAAAAATCAAAACAACCGAAGTGGGAAAGATTCACATACTGTCGACCCCTGCTGACGTTAGCACACCCCTAATGTCAGCAACGCGAGGAAAAATGTGAGATCTCTAAGTGTAGTGTGGTTGGTCTGATACCAAGTGGATTTCTGTGAAGAGTTGTGCTCGATAATAAGGGTCTGTGGAAGAAGAAGGAAGAGAAAAAAGGGGAAATCATATGAGTGTGTATACCATATGTGTGTATTCTCTACACTCATACGTATGAATGTATTATTAAAAGGGATGCTAGAGCCATTACATTGAACATTAACAAATATACCACTCATGGACAATGTACCTAAATACCCTGACATATTGTGCCCATATACACTCATATACATCAACATAACATACCCATGGCAATCTTGAAGCACACAACCAAAACCACTCGACCTTAGGTTTTCCCTAGAGGACCCATCAAAATTGAGCTTCAAAAAAATGGGAGAAGGGGGATCTCAAACCTAGAGAGAAACACCAATCCAAGGGGCATTGATAAAAATGGAGGTCACCTAATCTTGTAAATCTGACAAGGAGAGCCCTTTGAATTCCTTAGTTACAAAGAGCCAAGCTATAACTTACCGGATGATAAAATCAATGACCTTGGTATAATTTATGAGCCTCCCGTCAAAGATTCTTGCATTCCTTTCTTTCCAAATGCCCCACAAAATAGCATGAATTAGGGAAGCCCAAAAATATCATCCCCGAACATTCCATTGAGCAAAAAGCTCCCTCATCTTGTTTGGCAAGACCCACGAATAGTTGAGATTAAAGAGAAAGTAATCCCAAATAACTCTTGCAAACTCGCAATTTATTCTTAATGATCTTAGATGCACCTGCATCAATATTGCTTCCAAACTTTTTGTTTAGTTGTAAAATCTCACAGCTTTACAACTCATACAGCCTTTGGTACTCCTTTTTCTAACATCTTTACATTAATAGAAAGAGATAGAGAGAGAGAGAGAGATTAGCACACATGAAGTTACCACAAAGAATTTTGGCCCATCAAAAAGAAAATGTATTCTCAACAATAGTAACTAGCATGTGCAACATCTTTGGACATATAGAGAAGTATAGCGAATGAGTAATAATTTATTTTTCAAAGGAATCTACAGTATGTACGATGCAAAACGCTTACATATGGACCTTGGGATTTGGAAATTAATTGTGGATACGAAAGGAAGGTTTAGAAGATTAAGGTATAACTTGTGCTTGAAGGTTTTGGGAGGAAATTTGGTGTGGGAATTTCCCTCTTAGTATTGTTTTTAATAGATATTTTAATTTAGCTAAGGATATGCAAGGGACCATTGTTTTTTAGTCTGATTTCAGCAATGGTGTAGAAGACTGGTGCCCAAGAATTAAAAGAAATCTCAATGATTGGAAAATGGAGTAATATGTGAGATTGTTAAGTGTACTGAATATTGGAGTGACCTGATCCTCAAAAGAATGATGATTGTGTGTGAAATGTGAATTAAGGACAAAAAAGTAAATTTTCAAATAAATCCTTTTACTCGGCTTTAGATGGCTCGTCAGAGGATCTTTTCCCTCACAAGGTAGTCTGAAAATCTGGTTTCCCTTCCAATGTGACCTTTTGTGCTTGCAATTCTTTCATGGAAAAAATTCTCTTTGGAGTTCAAATAACCTAAAGAGAAGAGGATGGAGTTTGGCCAATAGGTGTTCTCTATGTCTCAAGAAAGAGGAATCAACAGATCATTGCTTCATTCATTGTCATTTGTCTGGCGATTGGTAAAGTAAGAGGTTCCTTTCTTTCTCATATGGGAATCATGTGGGTTTTCTCATTGGATTTAAATGCCTACTCTCCGGATTGTTGTTCCTAAGTGTGGGAGAAGGTCCAAAAGTTGTTTAGGGTATTCTTCCAGGGACCATTTATTGGGGCATCTAAAAGGAAAGGAATAACAAAGCCTTTGAAAACAACAAGAATTAGAGGAGAAGATTTGTATAAGGATGCACATTCTTATTTTTTAGTAGTTCTTTATTAGGCAAGATTTTGAGGAAAGTTATTAGCATTTTCTTTGGGAATTGAGTTGGCACTGGATGGGGGCTTGGAGGTTATCTTAGTTAGGCCTCCTCGCTATTTTGTTTTCTTGGGATTCACCCCCTGGAGAGTCTTTTTTTTTTTCTAGGTGAATTGATGCAAAAGTGGTACAGCGTTGAACCGATACTTCCTTGCATAATGAAAGTGATTTCGGACAAATTCTCAACGGTAGATAACAACACTTAAGCAAAAGCGCGAAAACTTTAAAATAGAAAATAATAAGACAAAAATAAGAGAAGACGAATAAGAATCAAGGAGTCCACCTTGAGTTGTTATGGAATCCACCACAACAGTTGTTAATGGAGTCCACCATTAACAAAACTTTGGAGTCCACTATAGAGAGACATACAATAAAACAAGCTTCAATACTTTTCATTGATTTATTTTGAAGATGATACATGTATTTATAGGTCATAGTTCCCCTTATTTTTCTTTTAAAAGTAGAAAGTCTAACCAAAATAAGAAAAAACAACTCAATCCCTACTAAAAAAATGACCCAACCAAAAGCAAGAAGAGGATCCTCCCGAAATAGAAAAAGACTATAATTCCTTCTAAAAGAAAGAGATCTCAACCATAAGAGGAAGAGAATCTTACCTAAAATCGAAAAATACCCTACCTTCATCCAAGAAAGAAATCTACCTATATTAGGAATGAAATTTTCTAATCCTTGTGTTGTACATACAACATTTACATTAGAGATGGTACACAATAAGATTTCATTTAAAAAATACCTAAGAAGAAAATGACTAAATCTAGGAATCACTAAAATACTCTTATGCTGAAATTTATTGAAATACCCTTCCATGGAAAAATACCGAAATATCCTTGAGTGAACAAAAATCTATTTTCAGCCATGTTCTTTAACAGCCTTCCTCCGGCTATATGCTTTAATATCTCTCGCATTTTTCGGCCTCGACCCCTATCTGAATGATTTGTAGATATATGAATATGGATATTTTCTTCGTTCGTCCAATGGACGAGAGGAAAGCTCCTTTTTTATGACAACATCAGAGAGAGAGACATGTATGCTCATTCCAAACAATAAGTTATTGAGGTTCTAATGCGTCAAACTAAACTTGGACTCAGCAGCACATGAACCAATTTTCAAAACCAAATTTTCTCATGTTTAAGGCAGGCTTCCCTTAAAAAAAATTCCATTGAACATCATAGAATGGAATTCAAGTGTAAGATCATCCTCAAGATATTTGCTAGCTCTTTCACAGAAATTTCGTAGACAAAGAAACCTTAATGAATTGGGAGTTGGAAGAATATATGGGGATCTTAAGTAGGATAAGTGAGTTGTGTATGATCCTTCAAAATAGAGTGGTAATGGACAGGAGAAAAGAAAGGTAATTTCACATTGAAGTCCTATTCAGTTTTGGCAAATTTTTGGGAGATCCATTCCTTTACATGGCAGTTTGAAAATCTCATGTTCCTTCTAAGGGCTTGCTCTATGTGGAACATTTTCAAGGGAAAGATTCTCACTTTGGACAACTTAAAGGAAAAAAAAAGGATGGAGTATGGCCGATAGATGTTCTTAATGAATTGTGGAGGAGAATCGGTGAAACATCCTTTTGTCCACTGCTAGGAGGCTCGCAAAGTCTGGCATTTCTTTCTGTCCCAAAGGGGAGTTAGTGGGCTTTTCTGCCCAATCTTAGAAGTATAATCTGCAGCCAGCGCTTACCAGGAACGGATTGGGGTCCTAAAGCTATTTGAAATCTTATTCCAAGGGCTATCTGCTGGGTGTTTGGAAGGAGAGGAATAGCAAGAGTTTGAAAATAAGGATTCCACTCAGAAAATAGATTAATCTGGGAAGTCATACTTAATTTTTTGAGTATTTTCCTTTAGGCAGGAATTTGATGAGTGCTTTTTGGATTTCATCAATTCAATACAATTCCAAAACAAAAATAAATAAATGATACTGGCATTATATGGTAAAAATCAGTTCAGGTCTCAAACATACCTTTCCAAGAGTTTCACATAATCCAGAACCCGGCTTTCCTCCCTCCACATTCCCCAACCCTTCTCCGAATTCGAAATCTGACACCTTCAAACCCTTATGAACCTCTCCAATCAAACCCATCTCAGTCCCATCATCCCTAACCCTTCCTTCAACTCCCACATCCATCCAAAACACAAACGCAACAAAAAACACATAAAACCCAACAAACCCAATTGCCTGCCAAAGAAAGATCTCGGCGCTGAGATAAACATAGAACAACGACAGCGCCGCAATCAAATAAAAGAACACATCCCTCACAAACGGTGCTGGGTCGACGGAGAATGGCGCAGCGTAAATTGCAACAAATCCAAAAACAAACGCCGAAACAAAAGTTCCGGCCGACAGAATGGCACCAAGACCCGTCCGTGGGTGGCCACCGCGAACCGCAGCGACGGATGCGAACACATCTGGGGCACCATTTCCGAGCGCGAGAAGGGTCACCGCGCCCATACTAGGGGAGAGATTGAGATGGGTTGATAGCTTTGTGACAACGACGGAGAATCGATCCTGCGCCGTCTTGACCAAGATATAGAACTGCAGGAGAAGAATAAGAGCAAGACAAGGGATTGAAAGAAATGGGTTTTCTCTGAAAATGCAGAAATGGAGAACTGAGTAGTTGAAGAAGCCATTAGAGTCTCCACCACAGTGAGAGATAGAGAAGGAACAGCGTTGTTGAGGTGGGGTTTGAAGGATGGATGAGCAAGAAGGAGGGGAAGTGTTAAGGAGGGATCTGTGGGAGACTATTGAGGCTGTGACGGGTTTTGGGGGGGAACGATGAGAACAGATGATGAAGAAGAGGAGAGTGGAGAAAATGGCCAGTGAGGTTGCAGAGGCTCCAACGGCGGAGGAGGAGAATGCCATGCCATTCCAAACGACACTTCTCGTGTGAAAGTGCAATGTCCTCCAAGGTTTGAGTCCTTTAGACTGATGAACATCCATCGATAAACCTTCCTCTACTTTTGGTACCAATCGTGGGTTTCCACTGGTTGAGGGCCACGCCAGACGATGGGCCATACTTTTGAAGCACAGGATCCCAAATCTGTGTACTCAATTAAGTATTTTATTTACAGTTAATCATAACTTATATTGACAATCTTAATTCAAGTGATTGATCTGGTTTTTGTGATTTTTAGAGTAGAGGCTTAGACCTTCGGTGGATGGTTTTGTATTTATGTTCTTGTTCTTGGTAGGGCCACTTGGGCCTGCATACTGCCACGTCATGGTGTTTCGATGATAACGGGAAAGGCATACGTCAATGCAATCACATGCAAACTATGACCACGAGGTATGGTGATTGTCATATTCTTTCTTTGTTAAAATTGTGTGATGCCCTAGCCATCACCTAACTAAGGTCAACCTTAAGTAATTAGAGACCCGTTGACATATTTTATATCTATTGAGAATGATACTACTGTTTACATAGAGCATTGATGTGTCAAGCACCGCTTGACTAGTCCACAAGTTCCCTCATTGTGTTGTCATGACATTCGTCCTACTTATGGAGTCCAGTGTGTCATTGTTGCTTGCTCAAACCAAGTACATAACTAATCAGCCACATCGGCTTGCACATTGCATTATCAAAGCACATCTCAAATGGTCATAGAGTTCCTAATTGCTCTCTCATGTAGCACTAAAGGCTTAACATGCTTATAGCACATCATTGAGCTACCACTCAAGATATTAAGCCCATTGATAAGGCTGCACAAAGTGTTGAACTGGGCCAAACAAAGAGAATTGGTCCAAAAAAGCTAAAGCCAATGCTAGGCCCAATGAGGGCCCAAACCCAATAAAAGCCCAAACATTTGTTAGGGTCCAGCTTAGGCTTTTCACCATTCAAATAATTACATACAAGAAAAACATGATATGTATTAAAGGGACATCTACATACCTTATTTATTATATCATAGCTCTCTTTTTACTAACTATTACATAAAACAAGGGAAAGAGCTTAAATTAGGAATTGGGCCTCCACCTCCATGGGGAATTGGGAATGCAATCATGCAAAGACAAAACTAAAACTAAGCTTGAGCAGGCTCTAGGTAGGCCCAAGGCCTGATAAAATATCTAGGGCTAGGCTCGGGCCTAAGGTTACTGAAAAATTTCAGGCCCAAGCCCACAATTACCATAGCGGGATGAGCCTTAGGCTTACCATGACACCCAGTATAGGCACCATGATGTTCATTGCAAGATGTCACCCCCACACCTTATCGACCATCAAAGTGATCCTCTTATGCAAGGCTAAGCTCATGCCAAGCACTAGGATAGGCACATCCGAACACACAAGCCATGAGATAGCATAGTTAGTCCATTGTGCCACCAATGTCGCACTACGTGTACTAGTATGTGGACAGGTGTTAACCTTAGGCCTAAGCTCAATGCATAATACCACCTACACCAAGGCTCCAATCACTGTCCCTAAGGGAACCAAGCCACCAAAGAACCCTAGGTAATCCCTCGAGGAAGAAAAGGAGAGTGGAGAGAATGGCTAAAGAGGTTGCATAAGCTCTAATGGAGGAGGATGAAAATGTCATGTCATTCCAAACAACACTTCTTGTGTGAAAGAGTCAATGTCCTCTAAGGTTTGAGGTTAGATTAATGAGTCTTCTTCTCCTTTTGGTGCCAATCGTGGGTTTCTACTAGTTGAGTGGCCATAGTTTTGAAACACATGATTCCAAATATATACTTAATGAGCATTTTATTGATAGTTAATCATAACTTTTATTGACAATCCTAATTCAAGAGATTGATTTGGTTCTTGTATTTTTAGGGTGTCGGTGTAGACCACTACTAGATGGCTTTGTATTTCTTAGTACAGCCACTTATGCCTGCATACTACCACGTCATGATGCTTTGATGATGATGGGAGAGGCATACATCAATAGAATGAACTATTGATTGTTGTTAGGGGTACTATCATGGCTATATTTTTTTTTTTTGTTAAAACTATGTAGTGCCCTAACCATCACCTAGTCAAGGCCAACCTTACGACATTCGAACCTTTCTATGACCCATTGATATACCCCATATGTATTGATAAGGATACTGCTCACATAAAGCATTGATGCATCAAGCCATATTTGACTAGTCCACAAGTTCTTTCATTGCATCGTCATGACACTCATCCCACCTATAGAGTCCCCCGTGTCCTTGTTGTTTGAGTAAGTGTACAACTAATCAGTCAACTTGATGTGCACACTATGCCATCAAAGCACAACTTAATAGTCATGGATCTCCTAATTGCCATGTCATGTAGCATTAAAGGCTCAGCACACCTATAACACATCCTTAAGCTACCACTTGAGATATTAAGCTTACCGATGTCCATGACAACCAATGTAGGCACCATGACATTCTTTACAAGTCATAATCCCCGTGCCTTGCTAACCACCAAAGTGATCCTCCTATGTAAAGCTAAGCTCGTGCTAAGCACCAATATAGGTACACCAGAACACACATGTTATAGGATAGCTTAAACGGTCAACTGTGTCACCATTATCGCACTACGTGTGCTAGTTCATGCACAGGTGTTAACCATGGACCTAAGCCCAAAGCACTGTCCCTATGGAAACCTAATCCACTAGAGAATCCTACCCCCTCTAGGAAGCCTAAAACCATTCCCAACCCCTATCGAGGAGTGCAGTTCCAATTTAAGATCATGCAGGTCAAAAGCATGTTGCATAGCACATAATCCGTCATGCCGCCCATGCCTCTTGACATGCTTTATTACCCATGCTAATGCCTGAAGCCTTCTTACCCATGCACGTGTCAAAAGACATGTTTGTGATATTCTCCCCTACTTGTATGGTTGACGTCCTTGTCAACATAGTCTTGAGTGCTCACCTTCGGCTTGCATACTTATTCCTTATGCCTCGATTATCCTGAATCATCGTCCACTACCACACTAAACCTGGCATCAAAAACTCTGTACGCCATCTACTGCTTGACCTATCTCGATCTTCAAGACACTCTCAATGCCTTGAAGATCCATTGATGAGGGGACTATTGAGGTTGTGAGGGGTTTTGGTGAGGAACAATGAGGTTGCAGAGGCTCTAACAGATGAGGAGGAGAATGCCATGCCATTCCAAACAACAATTCTCGTGTGAAAGTGTCAGTGTCACCTCCAAGGTTGAGGCATATACTAATGAGTTGACCTTTCCTCTCCTCTTGCATCCAATCGTGGGCTTCCACTGGTTGTGTGGTCATGCCAGATGCAAAGCCATAGTTTTGAAACACATGATCCCAAAACTATATTTAATGAGTATTTTCTTGACAATTAATCATAACTTCTGTTGATGGTCCTTAGTTCAAGTAATTGATCTAGTTCCCATGATTAATAGATATGCTACACCAAAATTTGTTTATCCCCACACCACATGCTTACACGTGATGGATTTTTGAATTTAGTGCCTCTTTTAAATAGGGAGCAAATGTTCATTTAAACACATTTTTTTATGGTTTTAACCCTATAAATCTCTTTTTATAAGTACCTATTTTTTAATTTAAAATTTTGTGTTTACAATGAAAAATATGCAAGGGTCCCCACACCATGGACGAGTGTGGGTAAAGAAGTTAGTCCAAGAAAATAGGATTCGTTTAGCAACTTGGAACATAGGAACCTTAACAGGTAGGACTATAGAGTTAGTGCACACTATGAAAATGAGAGTTAATATTGCTTGTCTACAAGAGACTAAATGGAAAGGAAAAAAGGCTAAAGATATTGATGGTTTTAAAC
>JAOXJP010000008.1:14481815-14495897 GCA_025762735.1 Platanus orientalis | reverse complement strand
GGTTCATGAAAGTCCATTGACCAGTTGAAAATTATCTTCAATGGACTTTCATGAATCAGTGAAGAATCTTTGTACAACAACTTAGTCCTTGATAGTATGGATGACATCACCTTAGATGTAGATTGAAAATGAGATAAAAAGAAGTACGAAGGAAGAAGAGAGAACAATGAATAGAAGGAATGAGGAAATGAAGAATACAGAAAAAGAAATAGAAGCAAGGAAGAAAAAGATAGAGATTAGGGAAGAACCCTAGGTTCCACAAGGTTAAGCAATGAGAAAGGGGGAAAATGAGGGAAAAAACCCAGACAAACCAAACTTTAATTCAATAATCCATTTTGTGGCACCATCTTGAGCTTGAATCTCTTATGGATTGGCTTCACAATGTCAACATCATTCTCCTAGGGTGGTGAGATTTGTCATCAAATTGAAAAACCTCTAATCTCTCACACAGACCTTTGCGAAGATTCTCTTTGGAGTCTGCAATAGAGGTGGCAAGTGTGGTTGATGATGTAGCATGAAGGTCTTGTATGAGCTTGTTTTCTTGGGATGCTTCCTTGACTTGAATTGCTTCTAGGTCTTGGATCAAATTGGGATCTTTTTGGATCTTGGCAAAATATGGCCTTTTGTAATGATTTGTTGCATGGTTGGTGGAGGAGGTTTAAGTATGGAGTCTTTGCAAGAATTCTTCCGTCTTGGGCCCAAGCCCACCCCTATGGATCCAAACCCCGGCCCGAGCCCACCCATGTGGGCCTAAGCCCCCGGCCCGAGCCCGGTCTATAATTTGAGGGCCGGGCTTGGGATAACCATGGCCCGGCCCATGCCCACCCCTACCAAAAATGGTATGAATATCTAGCTCTAGCGTTTTCAAGAGAAAAACCTGCAACGGTCACCGAGTTCATTTGTCTTCTGACTGTTAAAACGAGTTTCAAAATCCATCGTAAATTGTTTTCAAGCTTGATTTTGGGGCTCCACTATTTATTTTGTAAATCTTCCTCTTCAAAACTATTGCATGCGAAGAATAAGTGGTCAATCTTTCCATAAATCTTTACAACAATATTGTGATTTGGGATTTTTTTTCTTCAATTTATTTGACATCTTTTCACAGAAAAATGGAATTGATTAGAATGACGTCAAAATTTGATTTTGACTATGGTTATACAACACGGCTTGTTGTTTTGAAGAAATGAGAGTTGTCATCTATGTTTTACTACTTAATTCGCTTTTGATTCTCTCCATCCCTCTCTAACACTCTCATGTTTCTCTTTGACAATTTGTAAATTTTGGTGAATAAGCCTCATCTCATATAGTTGATTTTTAAAAAAAATAAAAATAAAAAATTCTCACCTGCTATACTAGGGTGAGACCCATTTTGTATGTTTTATTTTATTTTATTTGGGGTAAGGAGACTTTGTTAAATCGGATAGTTTATTTCTAAGTTAGATGTGTGCTACCTTAATATTTGATTTTGTAAAAGTCTATTGATTGGAAACATTGCTAATTATGTGAACTATTTTACCAGGTATGTAGGTGTGCTATCTTGGTTTTCGTAATTTAAGTGTAGGTGGAGTAGAATGAGCTTTCAAGATCAAGTGCATTTTGAAGATGATGTACATAGATGTACGTATATGATGTTGTCAAGGCATTTGAACATGAGTAGGTTCTCTTGTTACATGCTAAAAAATATAGTTATTCAGACGAGAATATATTTGCATTAATATGGAAAACATATTCTTTTATACTAGGGTGCTTCAATGGGTGAATATGATTGATGGGGAGCTCTTTTAGTTCCCAGGAGCTACATCGAGGTTGCGGCCGTTGGGAGATTTGCGTTGCTCATTTATACGTAAAAATAAATAAAACAAAAAAAGTTGTAGCTAGTTGTCCCTATTTCATACAAATTGATGACTATACTTCTATTTGCAAAGATAATATATTCTATTCGGTAGCGTGGTTTATAATCATCATTTAAAACATATTTAATAAATAATGTATATTTGTTGTTGGTTGGATGTTATTCAGGCAGAGTTAACCAACAGGCACATTGAGAAATAGTGTTGGAATCCAAGGAACATTCCTAATATTCAGACGTATGTGTTGAAATATTTTTTGAAATTTTCTTTCCAACATAGGAAAATAATCGGATGGGATATAAAAGAAACCTCAGATTGAAAACCAATCGGATTCCTTTAGAATCAAAGGAGATTCCAAAGGTTGTTTTCCAATTCCTTTCCGATGGACCCATCGTAAAGGAATCAGATACAGCCTAAGAACCTGTACTCTTCCACTTTAACCCCCACCACCGGTGATGGTGTAACCCAAGTTGACCGGAAATGATCATTGTAAGTACATCAATGGCAACAGAAGAACTATTGGAGAGAGAAGTTTCATTTGGGATAGAAGGATTCCACTTCTATGAACGCTGAATGATTTTCAAGGATTCGTACCCGCTGCACCAAGTTTATAGTGCACCACAGACACAAAAGAAAGGGGGACCATACATTTTTTGTCGGGGCGGGGGCTTTTCAAAAAGTGTATGAGATCCATCTCCTATTGTGTCTGTGGTGCACCGTGGCACACCATAAGCTTGGCGTAGAGGGTATATACGATTGTAATTTTTTTTTTCTTTCAATAATTTCAGGCCTTTTCCCATTTAAGGTCATCTTCAAATTTGTTTATTTTGTTTTATAAATATGGCATTTGCATATTACAAATTTAGAAGTGCCAAAGAATGTTCTTCAATTCCAATAGATGGGTATTTCATATCGGTTATGAATTTAAAAAAAATAATATTTCAATCCAAGCACCTAGAAGTGGAACTGATTTTCATCTCATTATCAACAATGTCCGTACTTACGAAGGTCAGGTTCTTCTCCACTACTAACCCCAACCCACTTGCTCCATTAACAAAGAAGAAGCAATGCAATTCAGAGAGTACATGAAATTTTCGCTTAACCAGTGAGTTGATTTTTTTTTTTTGTGGCAATGTATCACTTTCCCATTGCAGTGGCTGCTTAACAGGCTTGACGGCAGCATGAGAATATACGTTAAGTTTAAACACTAGTGAATGTTTCAAAAAATGCATCACTCACCCATATCATTCCATATAATGTTCTTTATCTTGGACACCAGATCCTAGACAGGACATTTGCTCCCGTACCATTTATGTAGGGAAAGGATGTTCTGTCCAGGATTTGGTGTTTAGGACACTAGGAGCCGTCATTTGGGATAAAATGCATCTTTTGTATTAAAAAAATGCATCACCCGTCCATTTTATTTCATATGATACTCCCTGGTGTCTTGGACACTAAATCCTGGACAGAACATCCTTTCCCTTTATCCCTTTATGCATCGGGAAAAAAGGGAAATGATGTTCTGTCCAAGATTTGGTGTCTAGGACACTGGGGGACATCATATTGAATAAAATGCATATTTTATATTCAAAAAATGCATCACCCACCCATTTTATTTCATATGACATCCTCTGGTGTCCCGGACAGAACAACCTTTCCTTTGTGGCCTCTCACAAGAGGGTGTGGGCCCCACACAAAAAATGCATAGGACTCACACCCTCTTGTGATAGGGTGTACCCTGCTCCCAGTGCAGGGGATCAGGCCCCTTGTATATCACTCTAAACATGCATGATGGTAGAAGGGCCATCACATATTTCTACATTCTCCAACTTGAAGATAGGACTGTAAATGATTCAAATATTTAATCATATCCGTTTCATATACCATCCACTTAAAGTAAATACAGATCCATGTCTATTGGCCCTGATAAAATATTCAATCGTTTAGAAAAAAATCTGATTATAGCGGAACAAAAACAAATATATAATGATATGTTCTAGCTAAATATTCATATTAAAAAATATGTATATATTATTATATTTATATATATGTACCTTATGAATGGTTATAAATTGATAGCACTAGTATAATATTGTAAGCCATGTTACATAGGATATAGTATATAGGCTGTGAACCTAATCCTAACTCATTTTTCATATCCCATTCCCATTTTTTACGATGGAAAATTAAAACTCCTGCTGAAAGCTCCCCTAACGGCCAACTCCCATTCTCTGATTTGAACTCCATTGACCATTTTCCATCTCTATAATTCTTAAGTCCTAATTGTGATCATCATTGTCTTCACCTTCATTCTTGAATCAATGATATAGAACTCTCCAACAAATGGAAGTAGCGTCATTCATAAATCAAAAAAATTGCTTTTCTATACCATTGTGAGTCCTTGACCATTACCAATGAGGTCAATGGGGGCTTGGATTATGTGAGAACGAATCTCGTGAGAACCATGAAAACGGCACCAGAGGGGCTAACGCATCAGTAAAAAGTGATTTGCACTTTTTGGGGGGCACTTATCACTTTTCGGCGCTGATGTGTCCATACCCTGATGCCATTTTCACAGTTCTCACAATATTCGTTCTCACCTAATTTTTAGTGGAATTCGTGGGATGGATTAGGGGCGTCAACAAGCTGACCTGAGTCTAGTCATATTACTCCAAAGAAATCCATTTCCATTTAAAAAAAAAGAGAATCAAAGATTCTTGTTGTTCCTTATATAATTTTCAGGTAAGTGAATATGATGAATTCATATTTGTTTTCCTCAGTTTGACAATCTCAACTCAGGCTCATCACACAAGACAAGAATCAGGCTCAGGCTCGTCATGAGCTGAGATGCAAAGCTCGGCTCACCAAACTCAAGTTAACTACTTCAGCCCTAATCCAAAAGCCTAATAGCCCGGCCAAACCTGTTCCTAAAGGCTAAAGATATAACTAGTGGAAGCAGTTTCACCAGGCTAAACAGCCCATATTATAACAAGCTATGATACAATTATTTTTAAATGTTTAAATCATTACATGATAAACTATATTTATATACATAACCTTAAGAAGTTGAACTTTTAGCAGGCTGAGCCTAGTACAGCCGATCACCTAGCTAAACAAGCTCCATTGGAAGTTCAGGCTCAGCTCATGACAAGCCAGCCAAGCTGAATGCCCTGGGATGGACAATATAATGTAACCAAATGAAGTAGATAATTTAACGTTCGTTGAAATCCTAATGCAATGGAAAAAACATACAATGTTAAATTTTTTTTTTTTTTATAGATTTTCTTAATTGGTTTGTATTGTTTTTCGAATTCAGCAGTTCACATGCAGTTGTAGAGGATCCTTAGCTCTTAAGAAAACCCCAAACATTTGATTTCTAATTTAGTTTAGTAAATGATCAAAATTGGTCTGATCCATTCCCACTTTAATCTTGACAAGGCCCATGGCTAACCATGAACTACATTGACTTGAACCAACCGATACTAGGACAGAGTGGTGTGTTGGGGGACGAACCAATCCTTTTAGAAGTGATTCATAGTTATCAAGGCTGCTTTTGGCAGCCACCTGTAATGTAATCACTTCATTTGAGTTTCTTTAGGCATTTGTAGCCATGAGATGAGGGTTTCATAATGAACTCATTCAAATGCATACTGATTTGTTAATAACAATTAGAAATGAAATCATCTTAGGTATTTCTGTAAATTGAAATGACTTGTGTTATCAAGCACAAATCGCTGCAAATCTGAATTGAGTTAATTATAAACCATTCCGCGGTGGCTACTAAAGCCTTAGGAAACTCAAATGAAATGATTTCATTACAGGTGGCTGCCAAACACAGCCTAACTCTTTAACAGGCGTTTGGCAACCAGTTAGAAATAAAATTATTCACTTGTGTTTTATATTGCATTGAAGTCACAAGCTCATAATTTTATATGAGGTCCTCCAGAATGTAATAAAATTAGATGATGTTTCTTGGAATTCTACAATAACCCTATTTAGGTTGAGTTGGTCTATAAATAAAATCTCAAGATTTATGTCTACATATATATTACATAACCCGTAAAAGACTATTGTCATTCCAAATGCTATTAAAAACAAATGGGAAGATTTAATTTCCCTGTGATTCCAGTAGAATCTCCAGTCCAACCCTTCCCTCGGTACACGATTGCACGTACAAAAAATTCAGTCACACAATACCGGGTAAACAAGTTAGTTCCTTGGGGACCAAATTAACATGGGAAGAAAACTTCAATTTGAATCACAACTTTAAAAGTTCAGATCTCCTACAACAGCTGCGGTCAGTCCTATCCACTCAACCAAACCCAATTGAAGCCAATATAAAATATACGGGACAAAAGTTAAATCTATAATCCCCTACTTTCCAAAGTTCTCACCAACCAAAGATTCAGTAACTTGATCAGTCCATCCACATAATATATATAGGATTGTAACTCAGAAACCAAGTATGTCATTTCCACGATTTCCACTTAACCTGAAAATTTCCCTGCTTTTCATTTCTTTTTAAGCTAACCTTCTTATACCTCATATTGGAAAAGAACAAAGTTACAGCAAAAATCACAGATAGCCTCATTATCTGTATTCCTCTGGCAGGCGGTATCCAGTCATAACTATTTTGTCAGCAAACATCTTCCCAGTTTTGGGCATGACATGCCAGTGCAGTGTCAAGTTGAATTCTTTGCCCTGGAGATTGCTTCCCTACACAAGGAAAAAGGCAGAGAACAGAAAAACAAACTGTGCTCAATAAAAAACAAATGACTAGACTTGGTTTCCACAGACATATACCGTCTGTCTATGCTATACTAAGTTATCCCACCTATCTAAAAGATGGGTCAAAAGGAGGAAAAAAATACAGTAAAATGCCTTACTTGATCTGTAAAACGATATTTGTTTGTAGTGTGAATCCAGAATTTTGCATGCTCTTTAGATGGTATAATACCATCCCAAAGTGAAACCTGTTTGATGACAAAAGTTAAAAGTCAGTAAAAGTCCTGCACACCGTTTTTCTGCAGTAGAAACCTAAAGGCAGTTATTATATCTGCATGCTTTCCAGTCTAAAATATGTAATGCAGTTCATGACTAAAGGCTACTGCTCAGCTTTCAAGTTTCAAATATATGTATTTTATCTTCCTTGTAGAAAACTTTTGTTGATCTTCCTGTGAAATCTTACCAGCAAAAAGCGGTTTACATGTAGTTATCATTATTAGTCTTCAAACACCCGACTCCTACATGTGTCAACATGGCAACACCCACATAGCACCTCTTCAGCTTTCATTGGTTCTTTATTTTTATTTTTTATTTGCTCTGCTAACATATACTTCATATGTAATTTCTCTTTTGTTAAGTTCAATTTGATGGTATATGGTAACAGTAAAAGGTGACCCTTCTGATAACTTGAATTGTACCCAAAGTTATTATATGTAAGCACATTGATAAAATAACAAACTAGGGTTAAATAATAATCCACAACAAGAGATCAATAAATAAAAACTAGAAAGAAGCTTGGAGAAAAGAATAGTTCCCAGTGAAATCAGCCGAACCAAACTCTAGGAATCAGCACCTTAAGAAGATACACATGACACCAGCACCATCTCAAAGAGCAAGGCTCTGGGGTTTCTTATTTCCATTAATAACAATAAAACGTTTTTACATGCCATATGTATAGCTCCGCACAACCAGCTTGCTAATCGACCTTATATTGGACTTTTCTTTATACCCCTATTCTAACCTTGTGAGTCAACTTAGATAAAATCAAAGAGAACATGTCTACTAGAAATAAAATAAATCCCACCAAATTGAAATTAAAAAATATGGCCTAAAGCAAAAAAATGAAACTGAACAAATTAACATCTGTAACAAAATAAAAAATGCTAAAAAAGAAAACCAAACTGCCCTACTGTGAGGTTTACTAGAGAATTTGTATAAGTACCAAAATCTAATGAATTTGGAAAAAAACTAACCCAGCTGCAGGGGCATTATGACCCCCACCCCTAAAAAAAAAAAGAAGAGACGATGGAAGCATCAATTGGGTCCATTGATGCCTCTGGGCCCCACCAGGAACTCAACCAGTAACCCAAGATCTATACTTGGTTTGATCCCTATCAAACAATTATATATGTAATACCAATACCTAAAATGAAATATCAATTAAAAAAAAACTAGGGTAAACTCTAGGAATAGAAAAGAAATAACATGGAAATTGTATCATTTTAAGATATTTAAGTTTCCATTACGTGAAATGAACAATGACACTCCCATTGCATGGAGTGCTAGGCAGCACTCGGGGTTTGTGGGTGATCATATCCTGGGAGTGAGTTAGTGTTGGTCTCTTAGGTGGCTTGGCTGCAGTGTTTCATCTGTTTGCTTGTATTATTTTGTTTATTTCTCTTTTGCCCATTTATATAATTTAAGTAATTCTTCAAAAAAATGAAATGGAATTTTATGTACATCTTTTTTTTTTTTTATAAGTATAGCTAAAATGTAAAGTATGTTCATGGGGTCAAGTGATCAGCTTTTATAGAATGTCCTAGTTTTGTGCTCCACACCAATCTATTGGGCATAGTTGCAGGCAAGGTTCCAAATTTTGATTTTGATGAATATTTTGCCCAAGGGTGTTATGAACATTTTAGGGGAAATTTCGATATATTAATTAATAATGTTTATATATATATATAAAGTAATAAGGTAATATATTTTTTCACTAATCTAAAATGAATTTTAGTAGTGTACTAAGTAATTAACTAAGGGTATTAAATAATTTAAGTTTAGAGGTAAAAGAGCACTTTATTCAAAAAGAAGCATAGAGACAAGAAACAAGCACTTTATTCAAAAAGAAGCATAGAGACAAGAAACAAAACACGATAGGGATAACCAGGAAAGTGATACCTAAAGAGCAACAAAAACCCCAAAGAAGAGGAAACAAAGAATTACATATTATCACACCACATAGAATACCACTCTATCTCATTGAACTCTGCCTGCACAGAAACCCAATCCAATAGAAGATTATAAACAAACAACAACAGCTCCTCCTGATTCCTAAACTTATCCTCAAAGATTTGATTATTCCTTTCTTTCCAAAGTCCCAAGATGGTTAATTGATTCCTCCTCCCTCATACACATGACACACATATATTTGTCAAGTTCTAATCTCTACTTTGAATGTGATTGAGAGTAAGAATTTTATCTAGGTAAGCGTTCCAAACAAGAAAGAGACTTTATAAGGGATGTTAGGGTTCCAAATGCCTTTGTTGGGAAAAAAAAATACTAACATTCATCCACGCACTGTACATATACTTAATAGAAAAAAGACTTTTTATTAAGAGTCCACACCCAACCATCATCTCTAGTCAGATTTAGGGTATGATTCGCTAATATATTCATCACTATTTCACTCAATTCCCAATCATTTAGATTCCTGTGCAACCTTGGTAACCACACACTACCACTACCATTGGCACCGATGCCACAGGGTTAGAAGCCACACGGAAAAATTGCTAAAACCCTCCTTGAGTGACCTCACCCAACCAAACACCCTTCCAAAATCTAATTTCGACTCCCAAGCTAAGCCTGAAGCAGATGAACTTCCAAAAATCCACCTTTTTTTTATGAGTAACAATCTTTTATTAAAAAGAATAAAATATAAAGTACAAGCTGATGGATACAAATCAAGAGACAAAACAATATATACTCCACACCATCTATGCTATCCTACTACATTTTGGCAACGAACTCCCTTTGAACCCCACTGGTTGGTCTTTACCCCACTTAACAAGCCTATCAGCTTCCACGTTTTGATCTCTAGAAACATGTGCTATTGAAATTTCCATCTCTCATGATATCTCTGACCTCATGAATATAGCGCATTAGTGTCCAAGATCCTGCACACAAATCTTTGGCCCAACTAATCACCACTTTTGAATCTCCTTCCTCTAGGCATCTAGTTTTTTTTCAAGGCTTTCATCTCACACAGCCTAAAAAGCAAGCTAAGTAATTCCGCCTTGGCGGAGTTCCCCTCTCCAAGAGGACCACTGATCACCCAAAGAACACTTCCATTTTTATCCCTAAGTAAACCCCCATACCCAAAACCGGAAGGGCTTGGATCTCTAGCCATCAAAATTCCACTTTAGGTGACCTAGTGGTGGGGGTTTCCATGCACAACTTGTGCCGACTTGTAAAGAGGAGGGAAAATACAAGCTTTCCAATCTCTAAAGTAATCATTTAATGAAACCGCATTGAATTCTAGTGAGGTTAACATCCATGAACCAACCTCCCGAACTATGGCATCCCCCGCTACTACCCTCTCCCTGCTTTCTCCCTAAAAAATCTTCCTATTCATTTCTTTCCACACACCCCATAATACTCCTTGAGCCACAGCTCTCTAAAACGGTTTTCCTTTTTTACCTCCCACTCCACCTACGCCTCCCCATGCAAAAAAAAACCATTATATTCTCCGGCATCACCTAATGTATATTTAACATTTCGAGAAAGTGAGCCCAAATTGCCCTTTTGAAGCTACAGTGGAGGAAGATATGATTGCTAGATTCCTCATATTTACCACATAAAACACAAATATTTGGAGATATACACATGTATGGACCTCTCCTCTGCAATACATCGCTAGTATTTACCCTATTTAAGCACGCCAACCATGAAAAACATGAACTCTTGGGGGGGGGGTAAGGTTTTCCAGTGTTGTGGAAAGGAAATGGGTTGGGATGTGGGTTTTTCACCCACTCGGACTGAGAAAAAAAGACTTAACTGAAAAAATACCCGATGGTGAGGGACACTAAATGCGCACATCGCTATCATTTGAGGATATATAGACATCCTCCAAGAGTTGTATTAGATGCGCAACCATGAAGACCTCCCTATCAAGCAAAGGACAAGATAAATTTAGGTTCCATAACAGTCCAGAACTAGAAAATGATAGGATATCCGCAACAAGGGAATCTTTTTGTGTGGCAAGGCGAAAGAGTCTCGGGTAGGCCTTAGCCAAAGGCTGATCCCCCCCACCAAAGGTCTTTCCAAAACATAACCCAACTTTCGCAAGCTAACCCAAAACGAGTATGAGAAAACAATCGAGGAGCAAGTTGAACAATACTTTTCCACATCATTGAGGGAGAACGGGGTAGTGTTTGACGAACATCCCACCCATTTGCAGCCATGCCATATCTACTAGCAATGATGGAATACCATAGGGAATGACTCTCCATAGTAAAATGCAATAACCATTTTTCCAAGAATACTTACTTCCATTCCCTCAGTTTTCCAATCCCCAATTCCCCATTCCTTCTTGATTTTGTGATGTCCTTCCAACTCATAAGATGTTCCTTCTTTTCTTGATCACCTTCTCATAAGATGTCCCTCTGATATTTTTCAAGCACCGAGACCACCTTAGGTGGAATTTTAAATAGAGAAATAGTACACAGGCATATTGCTAAGGTCACTTTAATCAATGTGATTCTTCCCCCTAGTGAAATGTATTTCTTCTTCCAACATGGAAGCTTTGTCGAAACCTTCTCCACTATTGGATCCCAAAATGATATAGAATGTGGTTGCCCTCCCAATGGTAGTCTTAGGTATTTAATCATTTACCCACTTTGCACCCAATCACATTTGTGAGCTCACTTAATCTGTTCTCCTCTAGATTAATCCTCACCATGCATGAATTTGACATATTAATCTTGATACCCAAAATCATTTTAAAGATTGTAAGGTGCATTTCCATTCTTTTGATATTCAACTCATCCGCCTTCAGGAATAAGATCATATCATCAGCAAATTGTAAGTGTGATCAATTGATCGAAGCCCTCAATAAGACCTACTGCTCTCTCTGCTCTTCGAAGAATTGCACCAAGCCCATCCGCCACTAGGGTAAATAAAAATGGGGATAACATGTCACCTTATCTCAAGCCACAAGTTGACTTAATAAATCCTTTTGATGTCCCATTCAATAGGATCGAGAAGAAAGGGTACTAGTACACAACTGTGCATCCACTTCAACCTCCCCTCCCCAAAGCCCTTTTTGGATAGAACCCAAAATAGAAATTCCCACTCCACCTTATCATAAGCTTTCTCAAAATCAAGCTTGCATACTACCCCTAGTTCCTTAGACTTCCTTCTATGATCTATGCATTCGTTTGCAATCAAAATGCTATCAACAATCTGCCTTCCTCTGATAAAAGCACTTCGGGTGGATGATACCACCTCCCCTATTACCTTTCTAAGTTTAGTAGCTAAGATCTTAGAAATGATTTTATATTTTTATACAAGTTGCATATAAGACTAATTGGCCTATATTCAGATAAGTCCCTTGGTCCATCCCTTTTTGGAAGAAGCACAATAAAAGTATCCCTCATCCCTTTACTCAGCTCTCCCCGCTCATAAAATTCAGCAAATACCCTCATCAAATCCTCTTGAACTATGTCCCATCCAACTTTGATAGAAATGCATTGAAAAACCATCCGGCCCGGGTGCCTTATCCTTTTGCATGCTAAACAGCGCCCCTTTTACTTCTACTAAGAAAGACAGTGTTCCAACTGGTAGGGTTGAACAAGGGATCAGTTTTACAGCATTATTCTATAAATGGGGATGAGATAAGTTGGCAGTTACATCTTAGAAGAAGTCTATTCGATTGGGAGATAGCTGAGGTTGTTGAGCTCATGTTTTTGTTAAAGAATACCAAGTTGAACTCTTTTGTTGAGGATAGAAAAATCTAGAAGTGAGATCCTAGTAGGGTGTTCTTTGTATCCTCCTACTACCGATTGTAGAACCAGAATATTGCAGCCCATTTCCCTACAGATTTTTTGTGTAATCAAAGGTGCCTTCTAAGGTGGCGTTCTTTTTATGGGTGCTTCTTCACGGTAAATGTCCTTGCTCTAGCTCTTCTCCAATCTAGAGGAATCCTGTTGGCGAACAAATGTTACATGTGTTCGCAAGAAGAGTCGTGTGATCATCTCTTTTTGCACTGCAAGTATGCATTTAGTGTGTGGGGTCGAAGTATGTACAGGTTCAACAAAAGCTAGGTGATTCCTTCCTCTGTTAAGGCCCTTATTTGGGAGTGGAGCCAAGATAAAGGTGAAGGTTTGTCATAGAGAGGTAAGGTGCTTTGGTGTTGGTTACCCTTTGCGGTGTGTTGGAGCCTCTGGCGTGAAAGGAATAGATGGATTTTTAAAGACCAATTCTTGTTTGAAGAGAAGCTTTCCGATGAGATTATGTCTCTCCTTTTCTCTTGAAGCTATCTTTCATCCTCCTTCTCGAAAATCCGATACCACAATTGGATCTTTGATTGGGACTCTATTGTATTTTATTAGGGCAGCCCATTGGGAGGGTCTTATACTTCTCATACATCATTCTCTTATGGGTTATTAATAAAATATTTTCTTTATCTATAAAAAAAATGAAAGGGTCCTCCAATACATCCCTCATCTCATTTGAAAGCTAACCCTTAAAGAGATATGGAATGTAAGGCCTATTCATTCTTTCCTTTTTGTACAACTCAGCAAAATATCGTATGACTTCGTTTGAGATCTCTTCAAAAGCTTTCACTTCTTCCCCATTCATCACCAAGGTAGGGATAAGGTTTTTCCTTTTTCTTCCATTCACGACCTTGTGGAAGAAGCTTCTATTGCCATCCCCCTCTTTTAACCATTTGAATGTGAATTGTTGATGCTAATGTATTTCTTCACATTTGAGAACATTATCCAAATCCGGGTGAGACTCACCATATACAGGAATAAGACATGTATTGTAAACCGGGGTAGAAGATAATGCAATAAAGGAATTGACAACGGAGGGATCACTATTAACTCTAAACTCAGAACATATAAAACTTGAGTTATGTGAACTTTGCGTACCTGATCCATCGGAATGCGATGAGTGGGGTGATGGCAATAGTCACCCCATTTTGGGCTTCCTTGTCCTGTCCAACATTTCTATGGTGGCACGATTCCATAGGATCTACACGGTGAGATGTATCATAGTTGACTAACTTCAGTCCCCCCGTCCCCCTCGTATAGTTGAGACACTGCCTCCATCTTGTCCTCTGAAGCCTCGATTTCAGAATCCGTCATAAACTCGTCTAACTCTGTCTCGTCTTCCATCTGTTCTCCAATTTTACGTTGTCCATCATTATCCTGAAATTCCCGAAATGGATCCTAGAGGGGGGGTGAATAGGATCTTTATAAAATATTTAAAATTTCTTTTAAATAAA
>JAOXJP010000008.1:14468470-14481715 GCA_025762735.1 Platanus orientalis | reverse complement strand
GTGGTCAATAAAAGACATCAAATTCAAAAGCACATCATGTGTCAATCAATGCACGATAATAGAGGTCTGTCTCAAAATAAGCAATCATTCTCCTTAGTTTTTAGTCTAGCAAGACCTTCATCACTTTTAATTCTCATTTTCATATTTGGTAATGTCATCCAAAATCTTTCATTTATTTTTTATTCATTTAAATTTTGATCAAAATGATTGAAATTACCTACATTTTAAGAGGAAAATCTCAACTAGTATTAATGTTAACAAAAATAATCATAATATTCAATGTGATGATATATGAGCCTAAACTACTCATGATTTATACAATAAAGAATACTATAACAAAAAAAAAATTAATAATCACATATAATATAAAAATTTTATTTGGTTCGACCAAAATGTTTACATCTACGAAGAAGCATGTTTTTTATTATATGAAAAATTAAAAAATAAAAGAATTATAAAACTTTTGTTAATGTTCACATCCTAGAACCCAAACCCTTAACCCTGTTACACTCTTCTCATTCATTTCTCTTAAACATTTGAAAAGCCTTCTTACATTCTTTCACTATCCGAAAATAATCATGTTTTCTCAATTTGAAGAAATCCGTTATTCTTTATTTCATTCAAGGAGAAAATCCATAAAAAAAAAAAAAAAACATATTCAATCGCTCTCATTTCTTATATATAAAAAATATTCTCATGTTTCTACTTTTTCTAGTTGAAAAAAGAAACCAACTCATATGATAAGTTTCATTTTGATTAGAAATTTGTCAAAAATCCAATAATCAAGATTAGTTTCTAACAGCTTTTTGGACAATCAAATTATAGTAAAGAATAGTGAGAAAAAAAAAATCCTACTTTAACTCTTTTTTTATTAATTCATATTCTAAACTATTATTCCGGTGGTTTTTTTTTCGAGGTAGTTCTTGCAAAACGGATTGAAGACATCCCACTAAACCCACCAATGACCATATAAACCCATTATTTACACTTTACTTAATAAGTCATGGCCCATAGAGTACTACCTAAAACACTATTTAGGGGTTTGGTTCACCAAACACACTCCCAAATAATGGCACAACTATTAATGATGGATCTAATCACTTCAATTATCAAGCTCTCAATTGACTACTACCATCGCTATAACCCCGTCAACATCCAAACCAGGGTACCACAAGACATGTGATTGATGATAGGTAGTCAATCATACATCAAACAAACAGTGGAATGATCCTAAAATAAATATAACCATCATAATCAAGAAAAAATTAAATCACGAGAAGCTCTTAAAAATGGAGAAAAAGGAAAAAAACCATATCTCACCACTCTTATATCTCATGTATGGATAGTATTCGCTATGTTTCTACTTTTTCTAGTGGGAGAATAAATCAATTCATGTGAGAAGTTTTCTTTTGACTATAAACTTTGTCAAAAATCCAACAATCAAAATTAGTTTCCAACGGCTTTTTGGACAATCACACTATAGTAAAGAATAATGTTAATTCTTTTTCCTAATGATTCATATTCATGAGTCTACCGATGCTTTACTTTTCGAGGAAACAGATTGAAAACATCCCACCAAACCCACCAATGACCCAAGAAACCCATCATTTAGATTTTACTTAACAAGCCATGGACCCCATAGGGTACCTACCTAAACCACATTTAAGGGATTTGGTGGGCCGAAGCCATCACCAAAAACATTCCCAAATAATTGCACAAGAAGTTTTAATGATGGATCTAATCACTTCAATTATCAAACTCTCAATTCACTATCACCCCCCATCAACATCCAACCCAGGTACCACAGGACATCTGATTTATGATAGGTAGTCAATCACTCGTTAAAGAAACATTGGAATGATCCTTAGAAGAAAAAACGACCGCCACAAACAAGTAAAATTTAAATCAGTGAGAAGCACATAGGAATGGATAAGGCTTGCTTGTTGCCCATCATTCTTTTCTTATTTGGTTTCTAACTTGTAAACATATAAACACATCTCATAGAAATTAAATAAACCTTCTCTTGCAGTCTTGCCCCCACTTACAAGTTGCATCTCATCTTACAGAGTCATAAGAGGTGTCATCTTCCATCCTAATCCACCTAATCGATCAAGACTCCCTATATATATATATATAGATATAGATATATAATAATTAAACCATAACTACTCAACTTAAATAAGCATTTGTCCACGTGTAGGATTCATCAGAGAGGAATATTCCGGCATTCCGGCCCGTCCGGCCGGGACTACTCCAGAAATTCACATGATATTACAACTGTTGTTGGTGTTCTCGTCACTGAAGTAGTGGGTGTAGGGGTCTGCTGCCGGAGATTGTGGTGGAGGCATGTAATTAACCGCCGGCGGCTGTCGTGAATACATCATTGGATCAAACCGTTCACCCCCATTTGCCCGCATCGCCATGTACTGTTGTTGGGCATATGGGTTCCCCGGCTGGATCTCGGGACCGGCTCCTTGGTAGTAACCGCCGGCACCAGGGTTCATTCCCGCGGCCGGCAGCCCTTGCACCGCCGGAATGTTACCCATGGATTGCATTTCCGGAATATTACCCATGGGTTGCATTCCAGGAACATTACCCATCTGTCGCATTGCCGGAATATTACCCATCTGTTGCATTGCGTGAATATTACCCATCTGCCGCATTGCCGGATTATTACCCATCTGTTGCATTGCCGGAATATTACCCATCTGTCGCATCGCCGGATTATTGCCCAACTGGTGCATAGCCGGAATATTCCCCATCTGTCTCATCGCCGGATTATTGCCCATCTGAATATTCCCCGTCCGACCAACATTCCCACCTAAACCCTGTGTGATATCGATCTCATGGAATCCACCGGGGGGCACGTTGTTCATTACTTGACCACCATCGTTCTTCCCTCCTCCCTTCTTACCCCCATTGCCGGAAATGTTAGCTCCACCACCACCGCTGCCGCCGTTACCAACTTTGTTACTACCCCCACCACCACCGCTGCCGCCGTTACCAACTTTGTTACTACCCCCACCACCACTATTACCATGTTTAGTATCATGTGGAAACCCACCACCGCCATTTTTGCCCCCATTTTTAGCAGCTCCACCGCCTTGATTTTGATTCCCCCCATTGTTTCCACCACCACCACCGCCCTTCTTTCCCCCATTCCCATTTTTGCCATCATTATTTCCACCCATGCCCTTCCCTTGTACAGGAATCCCTCCACCACCGCCGGCGGCCGCCGCCGCACTGGCACCGGAGCCGGCGCCACCCTTCTTATCGTTCATGGCATGGGCATTCATTAGTTGTGGATGAAAGCCATGCATCATCCCATTAGTGACATGGGGTCCATGGGGTCCATGGCCATTACCCATGAAGGGTTTCATCTTGTTCACAGGTGGATAGTCATCTTCAAAGTCGGATTCATCATCCAAATCCCCATCATCGATGAAATCAAACTCATCTTCATCACTCCAAACATCATCCTCAGGCAAGTCGAACTTGACAGATTTCTGGTCCTTGAAGGGCATCCTTGGTTCTTGGGGCAGCTTCTGATCTTTGAACCCTTTCATCTGTTGAAGTTGTTGTTGTAGCAGTTGTTGTTGTAGTAGTTGTTGTTGAATCTGCTGCAGCTGCTGTTGTTGTTGCTGCTGTTGTTGTTGTTGTTGCTGTTGCTGTTGCTGTTGTAGCTGCTGTTGCTGTTGTAGCTGCTGTTGCTGACCACCCTTCTGTTGATCTTTTCCACCCTTTTGAGGCTTGTTATCTTTGCCACCTTTGCCACTCTCAATTTGAATGTTCTTGAACTGGTTCTGGAGGTGCTGTTGGTTATTGTTGGGGGGCTTTTGAGCCCCCCAAAGCTCTGCATGTTTCCCTTTTCTTATAAGCTTCTTTATCAGTGTTTCTGGGTCAACATTACCTGAGACTGTTACCTTCCCCTGTTCTGAATCAATGGTGGTGGTATACACCCCTGACCAAAAAATAAAAAAACTGGTTAAAAAAATAGACTTTTGGTGGTTGATTATAAATTCATAAAGAATGATATTTGTAAGAAAGAAAAGAGATCCTAAAATCAAAAAATACCTTCAATTTTCTGCAACAGTTTCTTCACCTTCTGCTTACATCCATCACAGTGAATGTTCACTTTGAGAACGCAGGTCTGCAAGGACAAGTACCCAAACAACAACAAAACAGATTATTAGGGGGAGAAAAATGCTTCCTCATGTGGGGATTATGTTTAATCTTTACTTACAAATGAATGTAGATTATGCACAGACAAGAATGAAAGAAACAAAAAGAAATGGAAACCAGAATCTTGCGTTCAGGACAAGCAAAACCCATTTTAAAAAAAAGGAGAAAACAAAATAAATAGAATGTTACCCGGATCTTCATTATCTCTTCTTTACTCATCTCTTCCACCCAAACACAAAAGTCCAGAAATGATACAACAATGGAAAGATAAGTTTTTTCTTTCTTCTTATAAAAAAAAAGAGGGTAATGGATCTGAGTAACCGAAGCAGCTAAAACAGAGGAGACGAATTAGAGAAAACCTATAAAGGGTTCTTCCAACAGAACGCAGAGAAAACGGGCTAAAAGCAAATGGGTTTTGAGCAGAGGATAGGAGAGACAACAATGTTCAGTTTTTAACACAGAGAGAGACTTCAGAGGAGGTGAGTAGAGATTGAACTGCTTTTTATCTCTGCTTCCTCTATTTCAGGGCTGTGTTATGCTCTTGAGAGAGAGAAAAAGATAGATAGAGCTTCTCTGATTTCTTTTACCCTTTAGAATTGTTTATTTATTATTCTTTAACTATGTTTAGCTATTTTTGGGTCAGCTTGGCTATGCAAGTCGGCTTGAATGAAAAGAGAATACAGTAAAGGTAACAGTATAAGATTAATACTTTAATATTAATTGATAAATAAATTTACCCACAGGAGGTGAATGAACTTGTCAGATGAATTCAACCCAGATTGTACCTATGTAACCTTTATTACTTAATATACCCTATTCCTTTTTTTCAAATGACCAAAATGACCTCACACCTAGATTGAGCCACTGACCATATAGAGTAGATGTACTTTTTTTTTTATAATGATTTTATCTTCTTTTTTTTTCTTTTGATGATGATGATGATATGTTGTTAATTACAAGCACAATTACAGAATTATTGATAAATCAACAAGATTTATATATTATATATTTAGTGAGAATTAAAAGCACATGGGTTAATTTCACTTAATTAGTTCATAAAATCAGATTTTAATTCATGGTTCACCAGTGACTGTCCACTACTTACATGCAATTTGCTCTAATAATTAGTATGATTTAAGAGGGAAAAACTGACTAATTTGGACAACTTGTTTCCTGAATCTTTTTAAAAGAAAACTAGGGGCTTTCAACTTATCTATATTCAGTCCATTATGTAAACTTTTGCCTTGTTAATCTATTACGTACTTTAAGAAAGACTAGCAATTGAACCCGGACAATGTAATTATGATTGTATTAATATTCAATATTTTTTTAAGGTGAAATGTAAATGGAGAGAATGAAGAGTAATTTAAAAAGATAAGTAGGGGGAGGTAGAGAGGATGAGAAGGGTGGAGTGTACATGTGGTATACTCCTTTAGTTAAAGAAAGTCTAGAGGAAAAATAATGGAGAGAAATTCTGAAAAGGTGGAGAGGGTTGAGAGAGTTTAAGAATAGATTGAAAGAGAAGTTAAGAATAAATAGAAATTTGTATAAGATAAATGCTAAGTGAAGATTAGAGAGAAAATTTATGAATAAATTTAGAGAGAACTTACGGGCTTTCAACTTGGCTATTATATTAAGGCCATTTATGTACACTTTTGTCTAATTAATCTTTTTTTTTTAAGAAAGATTAGGGAACAAAAGAAGAAACTAATTAGCCTTTATAAGATATATTGGATTCAAATTTTGGCACTATTTCTCTAAGTTCGGTCCCTCCTTTTGTAACCTAATTATTGTTGTCGTTCTTAAAAGCCTAACCCATGGAAGAAAATAGTGTCCTTTCACCTTTTGTTCCTTTGGAGAGGCCACTTTGCCTGTTAAAGAAGTATGAACGGTCGCAAAGTACACTCAAAACCTGGAACTTGTTTTGCACAAAGCTTTGCAGGCAATTGTTTAGGAGTCTTTAGACCAACTAACCTTGTTCCAATCCTTTTTACATACAAGATTATAGAATTAAACCCATAGATGAAACTGAATAAAAGTGACAATAAACTGATCACAACTTCATGTTGAAGAGAACTCAAATATAGCATCCTTTTACATTTTGTATCCTTATTTGTTGTGATAATTATTAGGGAATAGCTTGTGAAACTGCATTTTGTCATGCCAACACCCCGTAGTGTGAGTGACTGCAGCATTGCCCTTTCAGAAAATAAGATAGGAGTCGAATCCCCCCGACAACATTCTGCAAATGTGCAATGCTGATTGTCTTTCCTGCCAAATGTGTGGATTCCACTCTATGAGGCGGGTTGTCTGCAGACCTAAGAGGCCTACCAAAAAATCTATGTTTTCATCTATATTTCAAGTGTGTCCAGAGGACCAAATGGAAGAAAGAAAAAAAAAATTTCTTCTTTGTTTGTATAGAGAACCAAATGACTAATAAAGAAGAGAAAATATAACAAGTCATAGCTGTGGACATGGTAGTTCACTGGTTTGCTTGTCTTGGGCTGGCTTCTATTCAGTTAAGCTTGAATTCTGAGATCAATTAGAGCTGCAAATATGATCAACTCAATCTCTTACAACAACGAATTTTCTCTAGAAAAGAAGCTCCTTTCTATTTGGCATGTCGCTTAGAACTGTAGTTATTACTGTTAATAATAAGATTATATATAATGCTACAAGGCCTGGGACTGTTATCTTATATTGATAATTGATGCTGGTAAACTAAACGTAGTTATATGAGCGCCTTAGAACACCTTCATACCTTTAAAGGATAGAATATTGAAGATCAAATTCCTCTAAACCAGTGACCTTACTTTTACCCTTTCTCGAATATCATAGGCGTATATATGCCTAGTACATGAAGATTTGCCTTTATACAAACCATCTATATATGGTTATTATACTTTGATGTGCTTGGAGACCCTCCTGAATATATTCTCACCAATCTCCTTGAATACCAGAGGTGCATTTCTAAGCTATTATATCTTAGGCACCTATATTTTGTCAGAAATGTGCCTTGTAGTAAGTGCACCAGGGATTTATACTCTCCGCGAAGGATCCTTTGCAGTTAAAAAACTCTGGAGGCAAGTAATGAGGGTGTTCACTGCTTGTCAAGTCGTGCATGGTTTTGAATTGGAAGAATATGTTCTGTGATTACAAAGTGTCTTTAGTGTTTATGGTGAATTATAAGCTGACACATATTGTGCTTGGGGTTTAAAAAATTGTTCAGGTGTAAAAAAAGAGTAAATTCAAAAACACGAAGAAGATTAGGAACAAATGAAGTTCATGCAAACGGTGCAAACAGTGCCAGGGTGCGGACAAATCAGCATCGAAAAATAATAAGCGCCCCCTAAAAAGTATAGATCACTTTTCAGTGTTGATGCATCAGCCCCCTGGTGCTGTTTGCACCTGTTTGTATGAAATTCATTTGTACCTAATCCCAGCCGTAAAAAAACACAACAACCACATGCCTGAAAGAGCCCGAAGACTCCCCTGGCAAGAACCAACGGAGCAGCCCACTAGGAGACGTGGGTTAGCTGCAGGAATACTTTTAAGCATAGCTTTACAATCTCCCAAGCTTATCTCTTATCCTAAATTCATACATGGTTCTTGTTTCTATTCAAGAACTGCCACAACAAGAGCCAGGACGTGGTGTTTACAAGGTAAAAGCCTTAGAATATTTTTAAATCAGATGCCTTGCTAAGGGCCAGAGGATCCGGATTGCATGAATTAAGTCAGACGTTTTGGACCTTGAGGATTGTGATTCTTTGGAACGGCTCCTTTAATTATTCTTAGACAACTCACACAAGGATCTGCTACATCCAATTTGTCTATGCGTCCCATGCACAAAAGGTTTGTATAGGGTTAAAACTGTAAAAATAGTTTTCAAATGAAAAATAGGTACCCATAAAAATGGGGTTTCTCCCTATTAATTTAAAAGAGACCAAATTCAAAAAACCATCACATATCAACCTGTAGTGTGGGGACACACAGGAACTTACTGTTTTGGGTGTAACAGATCCTTTCCCTTTTTTTATTCTTTTTTTAGGGTAAAGCTGACAACTCAAACTTGGGAGAACAATAACATGTCAAATGCTCTTAGGCATCTGATATTGCTTGGTCAAAGGTTCCATGGAAACCTGGAGGTGTGTTTCCACCTTCAAAAGGTCTCAAGGTCTGTTGAGGCTTTCCACATCACCATGAACCTTGCAGTCATGCCAGCCAGTGACTACAAAATCCCCCTACAAGAGAGTAGTGAATTCCATATTGCTTTCTACCCAAGCAAGCCATCAAACTAGATAATTGTTCTAATTGCCATTAAAAACTAAATAATGGTACTCTGTATCAGCCTAATTCAGAAGCATGATTTCTATCATATAATTTAAACCATTGAACCCAAAAAAAAATTATTTTATTTTCATAGGGACAATTGAGCCTATTGCCTGCCGCTTCACAGTGTGCCATACCACATGCGAGAGAGGTACGTGTAGACAAACTACAAAATGCTGTAAGATGGAATTAAACCCGTTACCTCTCGCTTGGAGAGGTGATGCTGCAACCATCCATGCCAAGGACATTGGCAAACCCAAAATGATTGAATAATATTAAAAATAAAATAAAGTCTCATTTTTCCTCTTATATCCTAAATAGATTGAGCGACAATAATTTGTAAATGTGGGACTAACTAATGGGAAAGAATCCTTTACCGTTATAAAAGTATGTGGTCATACTCAGCACATGCTACATTATCAAAAATGGGCAAGAGTTTTAAAATGGGAGCAAATGTCATGTCTAGGATTTGGTGTCCATGACTAGGGCTGTCAACTATCTGCTTAAGCATCCATATTCGATTAGCATTCGATTTGATTAAAGTGACTATAGATGCGATTCGTTTAATAAATATTCGATTATAAACAAACCAAATGCAGATATGTCTATATATATAAGAAAATCAGTATAAGAAATAAATAATGATGAAATCAATTCTCTCTCATCTAGTCTTGTCTTGTCTTTTGCTTAGAAGGCAACACAAAACCCTAAAACACTACTTCCAATGCACCATTATATATGTTATTTATTTCTTTTTGAGAATGAATATTTAGGTAAATATATATAATTGTTTAAATGCTTTAAAGGAATCAAAAACCCTAATTTTGGGACTTGGTTAGTTAAAGAAAGAAGAATACCGAAGTAAAAAAAATTGACCAAAGATCTCAACAATAAAACTCGATGATGAAACATCCAAAAAAGAACATGTGCTTCTCGAAAACTTTACCACCAGCTTTGATGTTTCCATGGTAGCAATAAGGTCTCCTAAAAGTAACATATACAAGTTAACTGGTAAGAACAACAAGTTTTTTTATTTGGTTTTTTTTTTTTTTTTTCCGTTCGGCTTCATAACATGATGTCAACAAAGAGAAAAAGTCATTTATGTAAATCTGTTCATAAATCTTGTAAATCCATTTGAAGCCTGTAATTATCATTCTCATACAAGAGTACGAGAAACTTATATGTGTCACCACTCAAAATCTTAGTTTTATGATATAAAGTATAATATGATATATCCAAAATTTATTTAAATAAATGAATATAAATTCTATTTTTAAATATCCATAGATATTTAAATTCGCATCCGATATTCAATTAACTAAACGAATACAGATATAGATGTATCTATATCTACTTCGAATTCACTTCGTTTACAGCCCTATCCAAGATACCAAGGAACAAATAAAATGAGTGAAATTTTGAAATTTCATCTAACTTGACCCATTTTATTCCATTTGAAATCCCTTGGTGTCTTGGACAGAACATTTATTTTGTTTTAAAATAGGTTTTCTTTTTGGGAAAGTATCTCCTACACCCAAATTTGTTTGCCCCCATATGTTAATTTTCACACCACAGCTGAAACCGTGAAAGGGGATAGTTTTTTTATTATTATTATTTGGTACCTCTTTTAAATGAGAAAATGTTCATTTCAACACGTTTTTTTATGGGTTTAATCTTATACACCCCAATTTTTTTTACTTATTTTTTTCATTTGAAAACTGTTTTTACAGTTTTAACATTATGCACCCCACCTTTTGTGCGTGGGGACACGGCAAATTGCGTAAGAGATCTTACTACCTTTTTATCACGTGGCATGCAATGACATGACCGCTACATTTTAACTGCAGTGAATCCTTTGCCCTAAATAATAACACCATTAGATTCTTCTGTCCAATGTATAGATTTTTTACAAATTACTTCCAAACTTTGTGGTAAAAAGCATTGAAAGCTAAGAAATTCGGAAACAAGGGTAAAGGAGAGGTATGTATGATCAATTCAATGAGTGTCAGGTTGACAGGAAATGATTTAAAAAGAACGTGCAATTGAGCTGTCAGATTCCAATCCAACTGACATCCGTATCCATATGTATTTATATATAATAATAATATCAGTCAATGATAAGGTTATAAAAATTCATCCAAAAAAATTGATAATGTTATAATACAACCAAACGTAGAAATGTTATGTATTAGCCGAAATCTCATTCTCCAAGGAGATGCCCTTAATGTTGCGAACTAGATCAAAGAGGACTTGGGACAAGTTCCATAAAATCTAAGACCAATTATTTTGTATGTAAAAATAAAATTTACCCCTTTTCTATAAAAGTTATTTGAACAGATCAGTCAACTGGGTCTCTCGTGGCATTCCGGATTCTGTGCATGCAAAATCTGTGCACAATGTGTGTGCAGGGCATGCGAGAACACTCACATCAGTATTGAAAAGTGATAAGCATGCGGCCCAAAAAATGTAAATCATTTTTTAATGTTGACGTGAGTATTTCCATGCCCCTGCACACACATTGTACATGGATCTTGTGTGCACAAAAGCTAGGCCGCTCTCATGGTGTAGCTAAGTTCACGGCTTCCCTTCATGCTTTCGAAATTAGATCTTTTTTACACATACAAAAAAGGGTACGGGCGTGTGAGTCTTACATTGAAATATATAATATATTAACTCCAACCTCTCCTACTACCTTAGGGTTTTAGGAGAGGCTGATAATTGCTTTATTTAAGATTGTATTAGAGCAGGTTCTCACTATAGCCGCAATTATTCTCCTGAGCTTGCTGTGCATGCACATTTAATGGTCTCACCTAGTTCCCTTATGTTCATTTTACCCTATGAATTATCCAAACAGATCAGTCAACTGGGTTGCTCATGGTATAACCAAGTTCGGAGCTTCTAAATTCTATTCAATATGGTTGGTTATCTTATCATTTATCATAGATGATGAGTGACATGAGAAATGATATAGTGGTTGTTTTCCCACTAATTGGAGAAGCGTAATTGAATTGGCTTTCCAAATGAGTTTATTAAAAAGCGAGTTTCTTACCTTGTAGCATGCCTCCTAGTAACTATGCCCCCTGACACCCCCAGCTGAACAACCCGATGATTCTCTAAGGCCCAATCTGGTTGGCATGAATTACATAGAAAAGAAAATAAAGGAATAGAAAAGAAAATCCCACAAGAAAAGGAAAGAAAATAATCATGTGAAATACATTACGAAACCAGCTTTTCATGGCAACTAGATAGCTTAAAAATGATTTCTTGAGAAAATTTTCATGGGCATAAGTGTGAGTCCCTTGTTTGGCTTCCCTTCGTTCTTTTGAATTTAAATCTGTTTTTTGAAAAAACAAAAAACAAAAAAGAAAGTAATGCAAAAGAGGATGTGGGTCTTATTTGGATGATGCTAAAGAAGAGTACTACCTATATGAACAAAATGTTCCCGAACAATCAGATGGGTATTTTTCAAAAGATAAAATTTCTCAAATCAGCCCAAAACCCAGCTTTCTCGGGCCATGGTCCTTGGCCGCTTCCAAGATTGGGCTGGCAACAAGTGTGAAAAGTGAAAACTATTCAAACCCAGTCTAGACAAGATCTTGGGTTGCACCTTGATGAACGCTGTGTAATAAGTGAAGCAAATCTATCTCCTAATTGAGGATTTAACTGAAAGAGAATGGGAAGGAGGCCCATATCCATTCTCACCTTAATTCAACTGCTTCGCTTCAAGAAAAGATCCTCTGTAGCTCTATTTCGTGTTGGTCTTATGTTGCTCTCACAACATAGTGACACGTGACGAAAATAAAGACCATAAAATCACTTAGTGCAAAAGAAGGTAAAGATAAAATGATTAGAGCAACACAAGAGCTTCATTCAAAACAGCTACAGAGGATCATGAGTGCATCTCCTCTCTCTCTCTCTCTACGCCTTTACAAGCCTACAAACTCGTCATACTAGCCATAAAAGAAGCCCAGAGCCTCCAGTATATGACCCACCTTGACATTATGAGTCCTGTGTCGACAAAAACTTTGTTGGCGTTTCAGTGACAAATAGGTATGGATTGAATGTAATGTGAATTGCCCAGAGATTCACTGTAACAAAGTAGGGTATTTACCTCTTGCAATTGTGTTTTAATATTTTTCTGAAGCCCGTGTACAGGTCAAAGAGGTCCGGCCTTCAGAGGCTCCACCATTTAATCAAGGACACCTTGTATGTAGTAGTAACCCAGAAGTAATTCATAACCACACAAGCTAACCTGTTTCTCAACCTTTGACAGGATATTTAAATTAAATTTTAATGGCCCATATCTCGGGGCAACAGCTTCCAGCTCTGAATTGATTACTTAGATCCTCTTGCATGTGTCCACACGGACAAAAAATGGGTGATAAAGCTCTCTCTCTCTCTCTCTCTCTCTCTCTAGGAAAGGATATGCTACACCCAAATTTTCTGTCCCCACACACAAAAGTGTTCAAATGAACATTTGCTCCCTATTTAAAAGAGGCCCAAATTCAAAAAACCATCGCGTGGCAACCTATGGCATGGGGACACGGGGACAAACAAGTTTGGGTGTAGCCGATCCTTTCCCTTTGTGGGGTCCAGTTCCTTTAAACCCCCCCCCCCCAAGAGAATCCATGTTGGGTACGGCTTTGATGGCACCTCAATATTTTTATATTATTTATAAAAGAAATTGAAAATTCACAATATTAGCATCTGAATTATGCATTACTATATTACCCC
>JAOXJP010000008.1:14450185-14464661 GCA_025762735.1 Platanus orientalis | reverse complement strand
TCCGTGCACACGTGTTTTCTATTTTATATTTTGATTTCCACATGCGGGTTTTGGGGCGTGACATGAACTAACCTAAGAGAAAACCTATACTTAATTAATCTTAGATTTATTTGACCTAAACATGGTAAATTCTACAAAAAATTAAATGGGAAAGTGATACTTACAATGGATGGATTGCAAGCTCATTTCTCCCTTGATCTTCTTCTTTGCTCCCTCCTTTCTCCTCTTCACTTGAGTCATCTTCCTTTGGGGCTTCCTTAGAGATGAAGATTTCTCTAAATTTAGACGAGAAAACTTCAAAGATAGTAGAGAAATCTTCAAAATTGAAAGAGGTTTCTTCAAAGATAGTAGAGATTTCTTCAAAGATATTATAATTCTCTAAAGATAGTAGGGAATTCTCATAATTTGGCTACAATGGGAATCTCTTTTATTAATCTGGGAGGCCCCCCATACCTTTCCTTACATCATCCTTAAATAAATGAGGTAAGATTTTAATTATATATTTGGTCATTTGGCATTGAGTTATAATTATAAATAAATGAAAGAATTTACTTGGAGAATTAGAATTCCAATTCAAGGGTATTTGGTAAAAACCAAGGGAAAGAATATGCCAATAAATTCCTCCATGCTATGGTCTGTTTAGTTCTTGTTTAAAACACTCCACAATAGTGGGTTTTAATGAAAAAATGCATTATTCTAAAGAGTGTGTGTTTGGATAAAGCTTGTTTTCTCTAAAAGAATGTATTTTTCCTAAAACCAGTTATTGGTTCAAGGTTTTCAACAAACTTTGTGGGCTTGACCACAACACTGTGTAGAGTCCCCAAGTAGGCCCCATTTCTTGTATGACTCTTTTAAAACCCAAGTAATCAAGTACTGAACTGGGAAAGGATAGGGTCCTTGGCTGACTAAATTATGGTGTTGAAAGAAATACATATCTCCTCGGTTTATAACTTCTCTTTGATGAAGTGTCTATTAACCTTGAAGTGTTTGGTTCTATCATGCTGAACAGGATTGTGAGCCATGCTAATTGTGACCTTATTGTCACAATTTAACCACATAGGACCTTGAGAGTTGAATCCCAACTCTCTAAGAAAGCCACGTATCCATAGCACTTCACAAATTCCATGTGTCATGGTTCAAAACTTTACAATTTATATTGGTACGTTTGATTGCTTCTTACTATACCAAGTAACAAGATTACTTTCCATGAAGGTATAATAATATGAAGAAATCTCCTATTAAACATATAACCTATCCACTCCACATTTATAAAGGATTCAACATGGAGATCCTATCATCTACTTTATAAGATTGCTTAACCTGAACTCTTCTACATGTATCGAAGAATGTGGAACACTACCTCAAGATGCTTCACTGTAGGGGGGCATGCATAAGCTAACTGACCACTCCAACTACATAAGAAATATCTAATCTAGTCAAGGTCAAGTAGATAAGCTTCCCTACAACCTTTGACATTGGCCAATGTTAATATGCCGTTTACCCTCATCTACCTGCAAGTGATGGTTAAACTCAATAAAATTTTCACAAGGTCTACACCCTAACATCTTATAGTTCTGAAAGAGGTCTAGCAACTTCAATCCTTAGAAAGTATCTAAGAAGCCCCAAATCCGCCTTTTAGGTTATTGATCTCACATTGATCATCACCTGCAACAACTCTACCATCTACATAGAGAATGAGGGCTATCACCTTCCCTTTCTGATGCTTTACAAGGAGGGTGTGATCCGCTTGACATTGTTTGAGCATGGAACCATGAAACCATTCAAACCACATTCTAGGAGATTAATCGTAGCCATAAAGAGCTTTCTTGAGTCGGCACACTTTCTCTTTGCCAGTAGAGTAATAGAAACCGAGCAATAACCTCATATAAATTTCCTTTTCAAGTTCTCCATGTAGGAGGGCATTCTTGACATCAAGTTATAGCAATGGCTATCCTCTATTGGCAGTGACAAAAATCAATACACAAATAGAGTTCATATTTTCTATAGGGGAAAAGGTCTCCTGATAATCAATCTCATATGTTTGTATAGTCATTGACTATCAATTTTTCTTTATACCGCTTAATAACACCATTAGCATGCATCTTCATAGAGAATACCCATCTGCATCCTACATGCTCCTTTTCTCTTAGGAGATTTACAACATCCCATGTGTTGTTTTTTCTAAGGCTTGTATTTTCTCCTCCATTTATCTTCTTTACTGAGGTTGAGATAGAGATTTAGATATACTGCATGGAATAAAAATAGAGGACAAAGAAGTGGAGAAAACCCTAAATTTGGGAGACAATGAATCATAGCACACTTGATTAGCAATATGATTTTCTTACATGAATGACTACCCTTCCTATAAGCAATAGGAAGAAGATAATCATCATGAAGCATAAAGGGAGAAATGCTTGGAGAAGAGGGGATTGATTAGGAAGGCATATGAGATTCAAGGGCAGCTCTTTTTTATTTTTAACAAGTACCTCTATAAAGTCTTTCACCCAAGATTTCTTTTGGGTGATCGCCATAGGGTCCTCCTTTTGAACTGTCTCCCCTTGACTACCACATCCATCGACATAAAAAACATATAGAGAAATAGGAAGAGAAAGAGCTAACTTATCTTCACCTTCAACTAGACTCTCCCCTTGAAGATGAGGCTGACAAAGAAAAAAGAAAGAGAGTTTCATGGAAAGTAACATCCATTGTAACAATGCACTTTCAAGTAGAGAGATGATAATGTTTGTATCCTTTTTGGTTTGGAGTATATCCAAAGAAAATACACTTGAGACCTTGGGATCTAACTTAGAGAGGTTGGACTTTGAAACATGAATATAGCAAATATACTTGAAGACCTTGGGTGGAAGAGAGGAACTGTAACACCCCAAAATCCCATATCAAGAAGAGACTTTGGAGTGTTGATTTACTTAACACTCTTCTGACTTACACATGTTCAAGACCTTTTACAGTGAAATATTATTAAAGGGTCTTGTAAAATTTTCACTTTTCTTACATAATTATTACGCATTTGAGGAAGCTTTTCACTTTTCTAAAATATACTTTTCTGAAAACTGAACTTAATCTTTCAAAACAAAATACAAAATTAATTACTAAAATCAAAACTTTCACATGTAGATGCTTATAGAATAAATCTAATTTATCTTATACTTAAATTATTCTTTTACTTCATACAAACACCCATTGTCATACACAAGCCTTAATTTATACCTAAGGTTCATGTTCTTGCCTTACTTTTCCTAATTTCTAAATTTTCCTTTTCATTCATATGCTTATGATCATTCAAAACTTTCTTTAAACCTGAAATTCTTAAAGGATCTTCAAACACTTAGACTAATTTAGGAGTTTTAAACATTCTTACATTTTAATTTATTTCACACTCAGGATTTCTAAACTTTTACAAATAAAACTTATCACGTTTAATCCATCTTGGATTCTCATCTTCCACCCACATGGCCTAGGTTGTCGAATTCCTACCTCATTGTGTCATCACAAGTCCACATACCTACCTGTAGGTAGGTTATCACCAGCTCATATATGAACTTGTAGGCAAGTTATTACAAGCTTACATACCAACCTATAGGCAGGTTATCACAAGCTTTCATATAAACCTGAAAGACAGGTTATCACAAACACATGAGTATTCATTCTTTAAACCTTTTTGGGTCTTAACACAATCACATCACACATACACAAGCTTATATATAAACCTGTTGGGTAGGTTTTCACATCACAAACTTCACTAACATAAGCCCACATATATACTTGTTGGGCAGGTTTTTCACATCACATACTTCACATTAATTTCATATTATCATCAAAACCTTTACACTTCAATCCATAAGGATTTTTTTAACTAAACTTATGCACATGTCTTTCTTCTAAACACAACTTACTTATTTAGGTTCCAACTACGAAACTTCATATTACCCTAACTATCAAGGGCTTTCTACACAATCACATGCATAACACATAACAGAACATAATATATAATTTATCATATTATAATCTATCACATATTTTCACAAAAGTATTCATGAATGTATGTCTTACTTTCTAACAAAATTTATCTTTCAAAAATCTCTTCTTTTCTTTTTCAAAGCTTATGTTTTCTTTTGTAAAAATACATAATAAATATATGTTGAAATTACTTACAAATAGAGAATTTACTTGGCCCATCTAAGCACATCTAAGAATATTTTCTTTTAAAAAATCATAAGATAATATGAAGGATACTGCTGTTTGTAGAAAATTATGTATGACACGGTATATTCTCATCAAAACTTGAAGGAACCAAACAGAGATTCTTACAAGTATTAATCAAAACATGGTCAACATGTAACTTTAACTATTAACATAAAATCAGGTATCAAACATGAAGAAACAATGGATAATTTGTAGTACTTGTATAATATAAGACTTATGCAACCTAATACATAGAGTAGATCATAATCTTTCAAAACCTTTCTTCTTTATATGAACTTATGAGATAAAACAAATGATGATCACTTTTGAAAACACATCTTTTCATTAGGGAACTCCAAGATCTTAAACAAAATAAGGAAACATGTAGGTTTCATGTCATTATTTATAGAGAATCATGAACTTTCAAACATAACTTTTTTATAAATCAATTTCTAAGATCCTATATAAAAAATGAAAACCAGTATGTTTTTCATCATTACCTGCTTCTAGTTGCAAAAAATCGGATTCCAAAGCTTGTTGTGAAGTTTCAACATTTTCTTCTTCCAAAATCCCTAAAATTTCATTCAAACCCTTGTTTTTTCTTTTCTTTTCTCCCTCTCCTTTGTTCTTTGCATTTTGGTGTCAAATTGGGTCTTAATCCTAAGCTTTTATAAACCCTAGAGGAGTCCCAAAGTCATTAGACAACTTCTAAAATAAAAAAACTTCAAAAAATTGGGGTTCCAAAAAATTTTCTGCACAACCCTGATCTATTGGAGGGAGCCTAATCGATCAGGCTATCCCTCCCTGATAGATCGGACTACACCCGATCGATAGGGCCTAGCGCTCGATTTTCAGATTTTTTTCTAACTTTGCATCTCTTGTACTAAATCACTCATAACTTTTTCAAACAACATCGAATTCGCTCATCGTTGATTTCATTAGAAACTATATTTCAATACCTTTCCAATGATATAAAGTTTTCTCACTAATTTGTCATACATTTTTATTGGTGTATCTCTAAATTTATTTCAAATCAGTTAGCTTGTCATCATAGATACCTTATGGGAAAACCACTATAACAAAAAACACTTTTTACAGTGCTTGAAAAATGTTGCATAAAATACTTTATGTAGCATTTTTAAAGCGTTGCATAAAATACTTCCCCTCATCTCTTCCTGATATTTTACTTGACATTTTCTAACCTAACAACTACGAGAATTTCTAAAAGTAAAGCAACTTCTTATATAGAACGTCAATAAGAAGATTAAACATAAAAAAATGAAAGATTGTACATTAAGTATCAAGGAATTGGATTCAACTTACAGAACCAATGACATTAAATTGTAAATAAGAAAAAAAATTAATGTTAATGGGTGAAATCTGTTATAGTTTATTTGGCAATCACCTAAAATGTAATCATTTCATTTGAGTTTCCCAAGGCATTTATAGCCATGAGTTGATATTTTTAATGAACTAATTCAAATTTGTACTAATTGTTAACTACGATTAGAAATGAAGTCATTTTAGGTTTTTCTATAAAATTAAATGACTAATGTTATTAGGCACAAATTTGAATGGTTTCATTGCAAAACCATCCCATTATGGCTACAAAAGCCTGGGAAACTCAAATAAAATGATTGCATTATAAGTGGCTACCAAATGTAGAAAACTAAACCCAGCCAAAAATACATCAAACCAAAAACACAAAAAGTTTTATTAAGTAACAAAAATTATTCATTGTGAAAGAAAAAAAAACATAATTATTTAAATTCCTAACTCCTAAACAAGTTAAGCACTATACAACATAGAAGAATGATATGAACATCCAAAGCACATACCCATATTCATCAAAATATCCACCACGTCCTTCAGTCCCAAAATCCTCCCTAAACCCAATCTGCCAAAGGTTCAGGTTTAGAGTAGAAGTTCAGACATGTTACCCCACTCATGGTTGTTGAAATCAAGAGGTTCAAGTCCCCAACTGCAAACAAGGTAGCATAAGTAACTTATTTAGGTAGGAGAGCATTTAATTGCCTTCTTTCTAGAAACTTATTAGGCATAGAATTATGACATTAGTGTCAAGTTAGTAGAAAAGAAGTGGCATGTATGAAGGTTCCTTCTGCAACAAGTAGCACATTGATTACTATACAATATCTACACTTAAAGGTAAGCTTAATAATGTAACTATTACATGATTAATCAACAAAAAAAAATTACATCTCAAAGGCTAAGACTTAGGAAACAAAAGATGGATCCTTAAATTTTTATTGACTCTGGTCAAAACTAAACAAATTTAATAAAATCCACCAAGTTGACGATCTACTTGGATAATTTTTAGTTTATATATGATATAAAGTACATATTATTTAACAGAAGATATAGCTGAAGATATAATGAAATGGCAAAGCAGGATTGATGTACTAACCCCAAGTAGTAAAGAAAAGGCTTTGTTGAATGGAGTTAGATTCTGTTATGACAGTATTTATTTTCCTAATCTTGTAACCTGGAAGTGCTCAGTTCACAGCAATGTCTTCTTACAAACTAAAACATCAAACAAATAGAACCAATAAAAAGGTAACAGCACAAAAGAAATGGTTCAATAGACATTAACAAAGTAAAAATAAATAAACAAATAAATGAGAAGAAGAATAAAATTCAAGCACTGTGTTGAAAACCATTGTATTTAAAATCCATAACATAAATAAAGGAGCTGCAAAGCATGGTGTTCTACTTCTAACCATGGAGCAAATTGACTGGCCACCAGTGCTATCAATAGATTCCACAAGAAACAAGTACAGTTTTGTGAACAAACAAGTATATGTGTCTTGGGATTCTTATATGCCAACTTCTGGAGTAAATTTTCCTTGTCTTTTCTCCACCAAACCATAAAATAACAAACAACCCCTCTCAACCAATGGCTTTAGTTCTCGTTTCTTGATTTTTGATTGTTAAAATGTATTTTCCTAATAAAAATAAAATATAAAAATAAAGGGGGTGAGGACTGAAATGTCAAGAAATGGGTAAACAAGTAGAGAAAATAACACCCATTACCACCTCTCCTAACTTGTGTAACAATCGAGGAACAGGAGCAACTGTTGTTTAAGCTTATGGGGATGATCACTAAGATTTATATATTTCAAGACTTGTAAATATATCATTCTTTTAGTCAACCCTGGTAAGGATCCAGCTAGATGACAGAGTATCTAAGAAAAAGATAAGCAAATTCAGATAAATCAAGCAAGCAACAGAATTTTCAAGAACGAAGAGAAAAACCAAACCAGCAATACATGCTACTTACTTGAGTGATATGTACAAAGTTACAGTCCATGAGAGATTGGAAAATTTATATATTATTATACTAGTAGAAGGTGAGGTGGATCCCAAGAAGGAAAAAAAAAAAACAAAAAACAAAAGAAAAAAAATATGATGATTGATCAATCTAGTAAGAATAAGAATGTGCATTTGTATATATATAAAAGGCATAAACACAAACAAAAAAATATTAATATTAATACTCATGCCACACATGAAACATGAAGAAAAGGATCTATCACTGTCATTGATCACCTTTATTAACTTTGATCTCAAGGAGTTCCTCAATGGACTGGCGACATATTGGACACTTATTTGATTGAAGCCTCAATGCCTTTGCACACTCACTGCACATACACTGGAAATGAAACACCATTGTTCAACAAGAGAACAAAACAATCAAGACAACAAAGAAAAAGAAAGCACAGAGTAGCAGAAAAAATTGTGCTAGTCACTGCCACAGGCTGTCACAAACATCTGGAAGACTTTCAAAAATGGTAGTTACTTTCCTAAATTTTGGGACCAAACCCCAAGAAGAACCGTGTCACATTTCCCGGAAAATGTTTGATCTGTCACAAAGAAGGGTTTTTTTTTCCTTTTTATAGTGCAAATAGTGTGATTTACTCAAACCTGTGATGTTTTGAATTTATGAATAAAACATCCAAGTCTCTTAGTTTTTGGCTTTAACATAAATTATCCCATTCTTTTTTTATTTTGTCCATATTTCCCGGCTCAAAATAACAATCTTAATCTCACTGGAATTTCTCCTGCCACAAGAATCCCAGGACCAAGATCTGTGACAACAGTTAGATGGTCCCGCCTCAAATCTCCAAAATCAACTCTTAACCAGCAAAAGGATAAGGGAACAAAACAAATGCTGAATCAGATGGATCTGAGTTAGCATTTGAGTGACCAACCATCCAATCTATTGACTTTTTCCAGACATTAGCCAGATCTTTACAACAGTCCAGGAGATTACAAAAGATTGGATGGTTAGGAATATCCAATTGGGTCAATTAAAGGGCTAAAGAATTCTAAGGCATGACCCATTAGACTGTGGATCACATCCCTCTGTATGTGAGCCACATGCAACAGTAGGTGCTATCTGATGATTATCTTATATTCCCAAATAAAATGGATAAGCTCTTGATTTGTTCTTACCATATGTCGACAAGGTAAGACGGCTGTATCCTTCGGTTCAGTCATGCAAATAACACACTCTTTCCCTGGGTCATTGTCATTAAAGCTTGCTTCTGCTGAGGTGCCAATTCCATAAATCTCACGCAGCTCATAGCGAACCCTATCAATCCACAATATCTGCCTGACAACTCTCACTTGGAATGGGCCCCCATTGTTCTTCTCTAGGATGGCTTGAGTAATCTGTGCATGAGGAGATGTAGTTGGCGGCAGAGGCTGATCAAGCAGTTCATCTGTCAGCTGAGATGGCAAGCATGATTCAGCAGAGATAACAAGTGGGAATACATCTTCACTTGGCGATGGTTTTGACAGATCATCCAACTCAAAGAAGCCTAGATCAATGCCGGTTCCTGGAGACTGTCGAAATTTCTGACCCAGTCCTTTCTGAAAGGGGACTCGAACCGGCATATAGGCATCGGGATACAGTGGACTGAACCTGCAGTCATCCTCTTCCTTCGCAAAGTAAAATATAGTGATACTGCCATTTGAAAAGAAAAAGAAAGCTGTTATATATGAATCAATGCCACAGTTTGCATAAAGTTTCTTAAGAGTTAACAACATACCACATGGTCATAGAGACAACCAAAATTAAAAAATGGATTTTAGTTCATAAACCTAGTGCTTATGCATTCTCAAATGTGCTTTGCAGAACTCCTAACTGCAAGTAACTTTCAAAAAAGTCAAACCTGTTGGGGTCAACTCCTCATATAGATCCTATGTCAAGATGCAATCTTGGTTCAATAGGCTGAGCTATAAATACAATAGGCTGCATTCTTGTTCAGGGAACAAAAGCAACTCCGATAAAAAGGCAATCTTGGTTCACATGCTCTAAAACAAAAAACATCATATTCCTGTGATCATGTGTAATGCAACTCATCAAAAGTGGCAATAGTAACTATAAATTGCACTGCTTACTTGAAAAAAAATCTAAAGAGTTGACCTCTATTGATCATCACCTGGATTTTTTTTTTTTTTTTTTTTGATCATCACCTGGATGAGTTATAGGAATAACTTGACCCTTCTTAAGCTTGACAAAAAAATTTAATTCAATATTTAAAAATCCTGGTCTTGTACTAAAAACTTCATAACTGTGTTTATATACTAAACTGTATAAATTTACCATATCATTTTCAATTTAACACAAACCTAGAGCTTCTCTATCCTACTTCAAACAGAGTACCTCTCCCTATATCTTCCCCTCAGAATCCCTTTACCCAATTCTCTCCTCAACAAGAATCTCCAGTCCTTGTTGGGGATTTTGCTAGTGCTGAACCAATTAAGAGTAGATCCTTAAGAACTTGTTCTCTAACATCCCATTTCAGCCAAATAGATGAAGGGAAGTGCTGGAGGTCTCTCTTAATGCCTGTAGCAGCACTAGTTTATTAGGGGAGTCTAAACTCTAAACCCAATAAACTAGACTGAGTTCATACAAGAGAAGGCAAAAGCATTTCAGAAAATCCTAGTCAGGTTTGTTGTATCAGAAAAGTGTTCTCCAATGCTCTTTCCCCCACCTCCTCACCTCAGTAGCTGAAAGGGTTAGCAGTTGTAATTTAGCCAGTGACAAAGGGTTTGAAGTTTGAACTAAGCTTTCCAATATTAACACCTACAGACTTTACCAACTTAGTAAGCTCCACAATGTTCACTTCAAAATAGTGAAAGGGACAAAATGACTCAAGCAAGGGATCCTTTCTAGATGAAAAATGTTATCATCCCCCTGGCAGTTATTAGAAGTTTACGAGGCATGGTCACCAATGAGAATTGAGGATTGCGTAAATAACAGCAGGAAATATAAAACAAACATATTCCCTTCCACATAACTAAAGTGAAATATAATATAACGTTACAAACATTCCATCTTTTCATGCTCTGTTATTCTAGATTTCTCACCTTCAAACAAACAAGGAAACAAAAGGACAAAAGAACTTAAGTTATGTATATCCTCCATGTAGCTGGTGAACAATAACTTTAGTCAAAGATGCGAACTCCCTCCACTTAGCACAATATATTTACTGGACTCACGAGAGTACAGAGTGGTCTCCACAAGGCTGGCAATGTCTTTCAGAACATTCAGTCTAGAAAGAGTGAAATCTTGACTTCCAACTGACTAATGAACACCATACCACGATTTATGCATTTAAAGCTGTAATAAAGAAATGAGCATATAATACTTCTACAGCCGCATTCTTCTCCTCCCTCACTCACTCCCCCCACCAAACAAATGCTCAAGACCATTCAAAGAGAGAGATTATCCAAACATGTCACTTTGGAAAGAGTATCTACGTAAAGCACCCACTGGATACTGGTATTTCCAGTATGCCAAGTTTGCGTCTTCCAACCCATAATGGTTACCTCTCCATTGCAAAGCCCTTCATTGTAAACTTTCATAACTTTGGCTTACATATAAATATTAGAACACATAATCAAAGAAAAGTTTCTATTTAGTGGATGCCTAGCTACCATTTAAAAAAAAAAAAAAAAGCATTCCATTTCTTCTTTTTCTAGCAACTATATTTGGTTTCTATTGATCATATTATTCCTAATAAACTAAACCCTCTAATAAGTAATCCAAAAATACCATTGCAATATCATACATTCTTCTAAATTTTCACCCTCCATGAGGCTGCCATATATAACATTCTGAACATAATAAAAATGCCCACAAAGAGAATAGCCTACTCACCTAACTTACTGGTTGCCTCATCACAATCAACCATCATATCTGTACTTGCATGACATAATCAAACACAAGTCCACCCATAACTATGTACATATCAATGTTTTCAAAGTCAAATCGAATTTCAAAACCGTAAGAGAGAATATTTGAATTAAACCACAACCCAAAATACAGAAACATAGCTCTTTTCCATTTCACCATCAAGTACTAATATAACATATAACTTCCATAGAAAAAGATTTTATCTTATATGCAAACAAGCATCTAATTTTAGAAAAGCCAACTAAGTGAACTAACTACTTTATCATCAACTAAATGAATTAAAAAAGCATCCAACGAAATAAAAAACCATCTCATCAACTCAAATTCTGGACTTAGAAGGGGATGGAGAATGTAGCTCCATCAACCAATATTGGCATTATTTATAATAAATTTATCTCTATTCTATTTTGGCCATAATTATCTCTTTCATTTCTTCTTCCTCATGAGCAATTTCTTCATTAATATGTATTTCTTACCTGCTATTCCCTAAATCTTTTGGAATATTTATATCGTATTGTTCAAAATGCGTATAAGGCACATCATTTGAATTGCTTAGTGAGATGAGTTTCATTAGTGGAAGAGAAAAATAACTAATGCATACCCTAGAAGAACAAGTTCACTTTATAATTCAGGTGAAGGTGCAGTTCTCAAAAATGACATCCATATTTTTTGCCACCAGTTATAGTTTTTAAAAAAATGCAGAGTTGCAAGAGAGTAAGTGGATGGTTTCAACTGAAATAGTTAGTCTTGTCTTTGACTGAAATCTCACAGTTTGACCAAATGGCTTGGGAGATTCTGATGCAGACAATCTCAAGAGGCTCTTATATGTTCCTCCACACAAGAGAGCAAGATTCAAGACTTGGGCAATGTGTGGGTTGTTTAGAGTATTTTAGGGGATAGGGACATCAATGTAATGAGGCTGTTAATGCCATGGAAGGTAATTTTGTGATTTTCAGTGGGTCAAATTGTCAAAGGTGGATCCCTCAAGAGGGTTGATCAACAGCTACTCTAAGAGGGTAGTAGTTTTGTGTTTAGAAAGTCGTGGATTTTAGTAGTTTGGGTTTAGGAATGTCCTAGGAAGCAAGTAAGCCAGTTTATTTAGGACTTCCTAATTTAGTTCTTGCTATTTTCTTTGTGTTTTGAACCTATATAAAGGACTGCACATTTTGTACTCGGTAGCAATGGATTAAGAAAAAATTTATTGAAGTTTTACACTTCTTCTATTGGTTGTAGCCCTAGTCTTCCCCCTCCCAATCAGTTGTAACTATTGGGTTTCTTTTCCTCTTCCCTCTATCTTCTTCTTCTTGCTTCTCCTACTTTCTTCTTCTTCCTCCACTCTTTCTATCATCGACCCTACTGCTGTATCATCTTCTAGACCATTCACGTGGGATTGAACATCATCAAAGTTGAAGAATAAAACCGTTGGAATCCTAGAAATCTGCAGAGTAAGTTCTTCACACAGCTAATTTTTCCAGGTTAAACTTCTAGCAGAAATCGGCCCCTCTAAACATCAGCTTGCCTGTGCTTTTCTTTTAAGTCACTCAAACTCCCTTTTAATCTCCCCCTATTCTGCTAAGTTTCTGATTAAGAAACCCTAATCTGTTTTAGGTTATCCTACTCAAAGTGTTACTGCAAATTGTTCTTTTATATGTATTATATACTTTTGTTCATTAGAAACACATGAAATTTTGCATGCACATCACTTTTATATCTAGCTAACACCTTGAAAAGTTTCAGAATTTTCTGATGCATCTGCAGGGGTATTCTGGTAATTTTACCAATCTGCTCAAAATTTCCAGAAACCTAAATCAGCAATTTTCTTCTTAATCTTTCCCTTCTTTTCTTGTCTATTCTATCTAAATTCTTCTTGTTTGATTCTATCTCCTTTCCCCTAATTTTCTACTAACTTTTGAGGATATTTGGTTGAACTTATATCATGTTCATTATTATCTAAGTTTTGTCTTCACTTCCGCAACACATATTGGGTCCACAACAGCAGGATACAACAGCCTTAGGTACATAAATTTTGGTATCATGGCTTATCATCCTGCATCAGATTCCCGTGACTCTTTGGCATTCAGTCATTCTTTCAAAATATGATTCACATTTGAATGGATGGGATTCGATCTTGAATTGGGAGAATGCATCATGTCCTGAGAAGAATATTAGTAAAATACACACTGGCTTTTCCAAACACGTTAGGTATTGATGCAGCACAATAGACGGGATACCCAAATTTAATGTAGGATATCATCAAGTATCTCAAAGAATCATCAAATTAATAACGGAAGCAAGAACACACTTTGATCCATCAATAATTAATCTTGAAATCACACAAGTAGCCATGAATTTTAAAATTTGAAGAATAGGATAAAGGAAAGAAATCTAGAAGAGTTTATGATAGAAAATGAGAAGAAAATAGAAATAAGTAACCCAAAAGGGAAATTCTAAAATTTCTACGCAGAAACGCAAAATTATCAAAATACCCCTGGTCATGTGTCAAAAAATTACCAACTTTTACAGGTAAATTCTGACCTATATCAAGATCCTATGGTTAAAATTTCACAAGATTTGGATCAAGTTTGTTATATGAAATTTTACATTTCCAAACCTTGGGATATTCTTGAATGGAGGTTTACCAAAACCAGTAAAGAATCTTTTATAATAGATCAACAAACTTAAACCCTAGTTGGGATTGCATAGAACAGTAAGGAAAAAAAGAAGAAGAAAGAGATAAACTGTACCTTGTGGAGAAAACCCTACCCCACAGCTAAGAAAATCCTACCTAGGTTCAAGCTTTGGCACAAAACTTGAAGAAGAAAAGGAATTATACTCATGGAGAGCAAGAAACCAGCAAACAATTTTATTAATTCCCTCACACCAATACAAAAACATGCACATAAACTCAAGAAAATAACAAAAAACCAAATTACAAATTCCTAAACTACTAGCTTCCTTGATACTTAAGACTTTCATAAGCTCAAAAATATTAAAAACTTAACTTTCTAAAAACAAAAAGTACCAAAATCAAACCCTACTAGAGGATAT
>JAOXJP010000008.1:14436422-14450085 GCA_025762735.1 Platanus orientalis | reverse complement strand
GCTCTGTTTAGGGGTTTGAGTTACTACAAGTGGTATTAGAGCCAAGTTGGTTTAAGGTTGATGGCAACGAACAACGTGACTATTAGCACATATTTGAAATCCACCAATTAAAGAAAGACACGTGGAAAGTAATGACATGTAAGAAAAATGGTTGCGAAGGCAAGTCACGCTGGGCAGGATATGAAGCACAAAGGAGGGTCCCGCTAGTACCACATTAACGATACATGACCTAAGCAGTGAACAAAGTGGTCTACGATTTGAACCGAAAAACGGTTAGGTAACGAACGTGAGAGAATAACTGCAGCATAGTAGACAGACTTCTATAAATAAAGAGAAACAGTGAATTACAAAGACAACAACTCAATCATCAAAAACATATTCTACATCTTATCAGTAGTCGTAGCTTTAGGTTAGGCTTAGCGGTAGCTAACTCCAGTGGTGACTCGAGTCCCTCTTCACGAGTGATTCGATTATACTGCAGACCCAGATTCAACGAGATTCTTCCAGGAGAAGGATAGCGGCTAATCTGTGTCATTCGTAGAAACAGATTCAACGAAGCTCTTCTAAAGAGAAGGGTATCAGCTAATCTGACTTGTTCACGGAACCAAATTCAATGAGGTGCTTTCAAGAAAAGAGTAGTGGATAATCTACATTTACTCGAAGGATTAGATTCAACAAGGTCTTCCCTATCTCGAAAGGATAGACAACGGCTAATTTGTCACTCGAAGGTATCCCTGTAATTGGCATTATATTATTTATACTTTCAATTTTAAGTAAATTCTTCTTTACATTGTCTATACTGGGTGCCAATATTTAGTGTAAAAGTCCTTGGTCTAGAAGCATTACCGAACCCGGAACCATGATAATCCAAGTTGGAAAGACTAGCACACGTGTCAATCCCAAACAAAAGAATTATTGTTGACCACCAATAGCTACGATTCAACTGCAATTCCTCCGGTTCGATGGGAAGAATTTTGAGCACTGAGGATCCAGATGTAGCTCCTGTTTGAATATTAGGAGATTTGGGATATTGTAGATTAAGGTTTTGTAAACCATCAGATTAAGAGAATCTTATACAAACACAAATAGTTGGGATGAGGCTATTTGTTATTGTTGGATGCACCGATTCTTGAGAAGGTTACATATTCAACTACGACAAAACAAGCTTGGAACATCTTGATAAATTCCTACAAAGGAGTGGAGAAAGTAAAAAATGTAAGGTTGCAAACATTGCGAAGGTAATTTAAGCTTCTTCAGATGGAAAAGTCAAAAACCGTCTCCACTTATTTTAATCGGGTGTTGGCTCTTGTAAATCAAATAAGAGCTAATGGTGAAAATATGAAAGATCTCTAGATTATAGAAAAAATCCTTTGGACCCTGACGCCATAGAGTATGTGGTGACAACTATTGAAGAATCAAAAGATCTTTCTATCATGACGGTTGACGAATTAATAGATTCACTTCAGCCCATAAGCAGAGGATGATATAGAAATCTAAAAAACAATTAAAAAAACAGTCTAAACATGGTTAGTATTGGAAAAAGAAAAAGAGGGTCCCCAAAAAGAAGGGAGTGAACATTAGGAAGGACGAGATTTCAGAAATAAGTGGAGAGGAAAGCCAAATTCTATAAGGTGGAAAAACAATGGTACCGATTCAAATTAGAGGTATGATAAATCTCAGATTCAATGTTTTAGTTGCAAAAAATATGTTCACTACAAGTCTGAATATGCATTTAAAAAAATCTTTCAATGGAGATTTGCATGGTAATGTTACTCAAAATAGTGAAAATAGTTCTGAAACATTATTATTATCATGAAATGTTATAAAAGATGACTAGAAAAATGTGTGGTTTTTGGATACAAGCTCTAGGAATCATGTGTAGAAAAAAAGATATGTTCCTTGATTTAGATTAATCGGTGTAATTAGATGTTAAATTTGGGAATAATACAAAAAAAAAAAATTTGCGATGGAAAAATGCAAAATTTCCATTGAGTTAAAAGATGGATCACATAAATATATTTTAGATGTATATTATGTTTCTAGCTTTCACCAAATTCTCTTGAGCATAGGGTAACTTTCAGAAAGAGGTTATGATATTTGCAACAAGGGAGTTTGCGTTATCAGTAATGCATGGAAATGGCTAATAGCAAAGTTAAATACGACTCCAAATCGTTTATTCCATTTAAATATTAAAGTGAAAGTTTACCTTGCTTTGGTTTTATAATGAATGGTGATGATTGGTTATGGCATTTGTAAATTTTGGTAGTTTGAAATTGCTTGCTAAAAAGAAGATGGTACATGGTTTACCATATATTATTTTTTGTGAAGATAAAACATGTGAAGCTTGTATTTTGGGAAAGCAACACCAAGATGGAAAATCATGGAGAGCTACAAAGCTATTGGAATTAGTTCACTCGGATTTATGTGGACCGTTGGAAGTCGTTTCAAATAGAGATAACATGTATTTCATGACTTTTATGAGTTTGTTTTTTGAAGGGAAAATGAGATGCATATGATGTTTTTAAAAATTTCATGGCTTTTGTGGAAAACCAAAGTGGTTTTCAAATTAAAAATTTGAGAACTGATATGGTTGTTGAATAATTGGCTTGTGATGATTATCTTAAAAAAAATAGAATTAAGCATCAATTAACTGCAAGATATATCCCATAACAACATGGGGTAGTTAAAAGAAATAATAGAATAATTATGGACATGGTTAGATGCATGTTGAAATCCAAGAATTTGTCAAAATTGTTTTGGGAAAAAGCCATTGCATGTGCAGTTTATGTGCTAAACAATTGTCCAACCAAAAGTATTCGTGATAAGACTCCACAAGAAGTATGGACTGGTTAGAAGCCCAAAGTAGGACACTTTAGATTGTAAGGATGCATTGCATATGCATATGTACCCAATGCAATAAAAAAGAAAGTTTGATGATAAAGGGGAAAAATGTATATTTATTGGTTACAATAGTGCGACAAAGGGCTATAAGTTATTCAACTCAGAAAGTGGAAAGGTAATAATTAGTCGTAATGTTACCAATGATGAAAATGATGTTTTTTACTATTCTGATAATAAGAGTAGGTTGATGGGTTAGAATTAAATGATTAAGAGTAGGTTGAAGATCAGTATGTGCAGCAAATCAATGAACCAATTTTACCAGGTGCATCTCCTATTCAAGTAGAGTCATCTAGTCGTCTTCAATGTCAATGGGTTATGCCTGTCTGTTTTCAAGATTATGTTTTAGCTGATGATCATGTTCATGATGAAGAAATTATGAATTTTGCTTTATTTACAAATTGTGATCCTGTGAAATTTGAGGAAGCCGTACATGATGAGGGGTGGATTTATGTTATGAATGAAAAAATTCATGCCATTGAAAAGAATAATACATGAGAGCTTACTACTCTATCATGTGGTAAAAAATCTATTGATATCAAGTGGGTGTAAAAAACTAGATGCAAACCAAATGGAGAGGTGGGATCGCTTCAAAGCCAAATTAATAGTCTAAGGTTACAAGCAAAAGCTAGGTATTGACTACTTGAAGTTTTTGCACCCGTTGTGAGACTTGATATTGTTCAGATGATTATTGCTCTTAATGCTAGGGCTGCCAATTGGCCGGGCTGAGGTTTGCTCGAGCCTAGCCCGAAATATTATACCTATGCCCGATCTTGGCCTGAACCTAAACTCAACTCGAGCTCGACCCATTTTAAAATAATGGGTTTCGGGTCGAGTTCAAGCCACCCAAACTAAACATTCCACATTCAATTTTGGGTTAATTTTGGGCTAATAATTGCCTCTAGCCGAAATGCATATTACATGGGCTAAGCTTGTTTCCCGTTTTTAGTAGGAATTAGGTTTAGATTTAATAAACATTGGCGATTTGATGCAAACATAGATCTATGGTGGGTGTTTAATCAAGTTTGGCCTAGGTTATACTGTTACGTATTTCAAGTCGGGCCTTACTATTAGTTATCTACTTTGGATAGGGCCGGGCCAGCTATTGGGCTGCAATAAGTCTATCTGAGCTTGGCCCGAATATAACTTTGAGCCTAAAAGCTGGGCTCGAGCTTAGCCCAGCCCAAAGTTTTGTATGCCTAGCTTGTCTAAGTTTTAGGCTGAACAATTGGACTTTGGGCCTGCGTAACCCTATTGACAGCCTTGCTTGCTGCACAATATAATTGAACTTTTTTTCAAATGGATGTAAAGTTTGCTTTCTTGAATGGTGTCCTTGAAGAAGAGGTATATGTTGAGCAACCTATAAGTTATGTGGAGAAAGGGCATGAAAATATGGTGTACTAGTTGAATAAGGATTAGTATGCAAGCACCAAGGCATGGTACACACGTATTGATGCATGCTTCATTGAGAATGAGTTTCATAGAAGTCCATATGAACACGCTTTATATGTTAAGTCCAATTTGCAAGGTGATTTGTTTGTTATGTGTTTATATGTAGATGACTTGATATTTATTGGCAATAATTAGAAGATTGTTAAAGAATTCAGGGAGGCTATGATTGGCCAATTTAAGATGACAGATTTTAGGCTTATGTCCTATTTTTTCGGAATTGATGTGGTTTAGACAAATAATGATATTTTTATTTCACAGCAAAAATATGTCAAAGATATTTTGAAACAATCCAAGATGGAATCATACAGGCCGATATGGACACCAATTCAGGAGAAATTAAAGTTGTTCAAAGATAATAGAGGTGAGCTTGTAAATCTCACATATTTTAAAAGGTTAGTTGGTAGTCTCAAATACATGACTTCCACTAGAGCAAATATTGTTTATGGAGATGGGATTATAAGTAGGTTTATGGAATATCCACACCAATCAAACTTGCAGGCACCAAAGAGAATTTTGCGATATGTTAAAGGTATGCTAGATGCTAGTATTTTCTATTTCCATACAGAAAAGTTTGGACTTGTCAGGTACACAAATAGTGATTGGCTGGTATTTTGAGAAAAGAAAGAGCACTTCGGGATATGCATTCCATATGAATTTAGGGTTATTTTTCTGGTCATCAAAGAAGCAACAGGTGGTTACGCATTCAACAACGAAGGCAAAATATATTACAGTTGCATATTGTGTTACTCAAGCAGTATGGCTACATTGGATTATTGGTGATTTAAATTAGAAGCAAGAAGTTCCAACAAAAATCATGCATGCCAACAAGTTGGTAATTTCATTGACAAAGGATCTAATGTTTCATAGAATGAGTAAGCACATTGACATCAAATTTCATTACACCCGTGAATTTGTGAGAGATGCTGAGATCGAGATAAACTTCTATTAGTTTAAGGATCAACTTGTAGATATTTTTACAAAACAGTTTTCTATTTTTACTTTTACAAAGTTGAAGATGATGGGAATTGTCACATTGAAGGACTTGATTTGAGGATATTAATTAAATCAAGTTCTAGTTTGTAATTTTAGTTGAGAAAGTTTGTTAGGATTCTTTTGAGAGTTTGGTAGTTGTAGGTTTCTTTACTTTTAGTATATATAAAGGAGGGTACACGTATGGCATGTATTGAAAAAGAATATTGAGTTTAATAAGGTTCATTTTGGGTTTCAGAAAGGGCCCTAAAATTTTTAGTTTTCAGTTTTCTTCATTCCTCGGTTTGTGTTCTTCTAAAAACTAGCCCTAAAAGTTTGGGTTCATAACTGTTGATCTATTTAGGGATTTGGGTTATTTCAATTTGGACACTATTTTTAGCCCCTTGTGTTGCTTGAAGTTGTTCTTTGCATTTCGTTTCAGCTTTAAAATTTTGATTTTCATTGTAAGACTATAGAGCTTGAGATGTTTTATCTTGGTTCACTATGTCCTAGTGAATAAACTAGACCCTTAGAGGAAAAAAAATTATGCTATTAATTGTTGTCAATAAAGATATGGTATATATGTTTTGGGAAGGAATTTATGTAGTTGTTTTTGTTGTAGATTGTGGGTGTGGGTTTGGGCGTTCTTGTTTGGTGCACCTTCCTAGTGAGCATCCTTCTTTTTTTGTTTTGTGTTTTTTGTTGCTTGAATTTTTTCTAATAAATTCACCTGCCTTTCAATTAATAAATAAAGATATGTTGGAAGCAAGAGAAGTGATTTTTCTGGGTTCATGATACTGTATTACTGGGACCTTGCCAATTTTGCTACTTTATTGGGATGTAAAGTGGATCAGTGGCTGTTGAAACACCTAGATTTGTCTCTGGGTGGAAATCCCAAATCAGCTTCCTTTAAGGAGCTTGTGGTGGAAATCCCAAAGCAGCTTCCTTTAGGGACCTTGTGGTGGAAAGGTTTAAAAAGAAATTATCATGTTGGAAGAAGTCTTATATTTCTTTGGGTGGAAGGATAACCTTGATCAAAGCTGCGGTGTCGAATATTCCTAGATACTACATGTTTTTGTTCAAGATGTTGCCGAAGGTGGTGCAAGTGTCGAAGAAAAGTTAGTGGGATTTCTTGTGGGAAGGGGGTAAAGAGAAGGAGCACTTAGTCAAATTGGTAGATGTTTGTAGACCTAAATGTGCAGGAGGTCTGGGCAATGGGTGTCTTAAGGAAAGAAATATGGTGTTTTTGACTAAGTAGTTCTAGAGATTTCCCCTTGATTGTGGCAGCTTATGGCATTCCACTATCCTTAGCAAGTATGATAGACACTCTAATAGATGGGGTATTAACCCTTGGATCTCTCCTTCAATGTCTTTGATTTAGAAAAATATTATCTACGTATTCCCCTTGTTCTTTCCAAATGTTCACTTCTAGGTAGGTAGCATGGTTTAAAATATCAAAATCGGAGTTGGAATTAGTCATGACCGATTCTAGTCTGATTCAACTAAGAATTGGCTGACTCAGATTGGTCAATTCTTGAAAAAAGAAAAGAAAAAAATGAATCACAAACATCAAGGCCAATTTCGAGTCGGATTGGTTGATTTGACCGATTCTTGACCGAGTCAGCCAATTCCAACTCAAGGCTGATTTTTGAAACCATGGTGGGTAGTGGAAATTATATTCGCTTCTAGAAAGACCTTTGGTGGGGGGACCAATGTCCCTCTTACATCTTTCCGAGACTTTTTTGCCTTACCATTTATAAAGATGCTAAGGTTTTGGAAACTATGTCTACCTCTCCTCAAGGCATTTCTTGGACTATTAAGTTTTCCCATGATCTCTATGACTAAGAGGTGGACCAGTTGGGTAATCTAATGTCTCTTCTTCATGAAGTCTATTTCTCTAGCTCCTTTTTTTTATTAGATTGTTTGGACTTTGGAATCTTCTAGAAAATTCTTCTCTAAATCCCTTTTCTTGTCCTTAACCAATTCAAATCATCTCTTCCTCTTTTCTTGATAAAAAGATTTGAAAGCTTTCGGTTCCTCCCTAGGTCAAAGCTTTTGCATGGACTGTGACCCTAAATCGCATAAATACCATGGATTTGTTGCAAAGGAGAAGGCCTTTTATGCAAATTTCTTCAAATTGGTGCATGCTTTGTAAAAAAGATGGTGAGACCAGTAGCCACAGTTGGCTTGGATGATTGATGTTCCTGTAAGTAGTTAGAAGAGAAAAAGAGGAGAGAAAGTGAAAAGGGAGAAGAAGAGAGATGGAGAACGGAATCGTATGACTTGTGTATTCTCATATGTTGATATTTATGTTAAACCCTTATTGATATACTGTACATGTGATATACTATTGGTATGGGTATATAATACCCTCATGATACACAAAACTCCCCCTTAAGCCGAGGAATATATCAATCATTCCTAGCTTGCTGATAAATGACAGAAATTGCACTCCTTCAAGGCTTTTTGTAAACACATTTCAATTTGATCTTTGGTTTGCATGTATGGAATACATATGTTGCCTTTCTTGATGTGATCCTTGATAAAATGTCTGTCAACTTCCACATGTTTGGTTCTATCATGTTGTATTGGGTCATGTGCAATGTTTATTGTTGCCTTATGATCATAGTAGAGACTCATAGAACCTTGTACTAGAAACCTAACTTTAATTGATAACATTTTCAGTCATAAGGATTCACAAATCCCATGAGCCATTGATTTAAACTTAGCCTTCACACTAGACTCTGCAACCACAGACTGCTTCTTACTTCTCCAAGTCACCAAATTTCCTCCCACAATCAGCAATAACCCAAAGTAGACCTACGATCTGTCAGTGAACCTGCCCAATCTGCATCAGTATATATTTTAACCCAAGAGTGACCATGCTTCTTGTATGGGATACCCTGTCATGGACAACCCTTTAAGTATCTTAGTACTTGATATGCAACTTCCAAGTGATCTTGATTGGGGGCATGCATAAATTAGCTGATTACACTCACTGCATTAATAACATTAGGATGAGTTAAGGATAAGTATATGAAACATCCTGCCATCCTTTGGTATCTTCCTACATCAATCAGCCATTCATTGTCATCTTCTTTCAATCTATGATTTATCTATATAAGAGTTAAAGAAGGTTTACAACCACTCATCCTTGCTTCTTTCAACAAGTCATCACATACTTTCGTTGAGAGAAAAAGATGTCTTGCGTTGATCTAGCAACTTCTATCCTAAGAAAGTATCTCAAGGAACCAAGATCTTTGATTTCAAATTCTTTGGCCAATCCATTCTCGAGCCGTGTAATTTCTTCATCATTCCCTATGACAACTATATCATCAACATACACAATTAAAACAGTTATCTTGAGACCATGGTGCTTGGTGAAGAGAGTTTGATCCACCTGAGCTTGTTTATATCCTGCATTAATCATGACAGCTCTAAATCTTTCAAACCAAGCATGAGGTGACTGTTTTAGGCCATATAAGGCTTTCTTTAGCTTACGTACTTTTCTATTAGCACTTGACATATGAAATCCTATTGGTGTGTCCATGTACACTTCCTCTTCCAAGTCCCCATGTAGGAAAACATTCTTTACCTCGAATTGTAAGAGGGGCCACCCCTGATTTGCTGCTAGTGATATGAAGACTCTTACTGAGTTCATCTTTGCGACTGAGGCAAAAGTTTCTTGGTAGTCAATACCATACGATTGAGTATACCCCTCGGCAACCAACCTTCCCTTGTATCTCTCCACAGATCCATCAACTTTGTATTTTACTGTGAACACCCAGCTGCAACCAACAAATTTCTTTCCCTTCAGAAACCATCTCTCATGTTTTGTTTCTTTCCAATGCTTTCATCTCTTCTTTTATGGCATTCCTCTATTGTGGTTGATTCATAGCCTCAAATACGTTGCGAGGAACAAAAATGGAAGACAATGCAAAGGAAAACCTGTGAAAGGGTAGTGATAGTACATGATACGAGACAAAATTTGACATTGGGTGTTGGGTACAAGATCTCACCCCCTTTCTAAGGGTAATAGGCTGGTTAAGGTTTAAATTCTCAAGCGCTGAGGTAGAAGAGTATGGAATGATTACATCACTTGTCGTAGGAGGAGGCTCCGAAGTAGAGTCTTAGAGTGGTTCATGAGAATGTGTATCTTATTCTTGTACTCCTTGTTTCTCCCTTCGACTATAGCGTATCAACTCTTTTTCCCTTACTTTACCCTTTTTTTAACCATCATTCTCCCCTTTTACACCATCACCATCACCATCAAAATGATATATAAGAATTAGGACTGAAAGTTTAACCGATGACAACTCTTCACCCATAAGATACTCCCCTTGAAGAGATGTCTGACCTGAGGAAAAGAATGAAAGAAACTCAAAGAAAGTGACCTCTCTGGACACAAACTTACGACGTGTGAGAGGATGATGACACTTGTACCCTTTCTGATCAATTCCATAGCCCAGAAAAATGCATTTAAGTGCCTTAGGGTCTAGTTTAGAGCCGTCAAATTTAAGAATGCGAACAAAACAGATGCAACCAAAGGTTTTTAGAGGAAAGGGGAACAACTGAGAATGAGGAGACAACACATCTAGTGGAGACTTACATGAGAGGCCCGGGAGGACATTCAGTTCATGAGGTACATAGATGCCTAAATGGCTTTAGACTAGATTGTCCTAGGCACATTCATGGGGAATATGAGGGCACATGCAATCTCCAGGAGATACCTGTTTTTTCATTCTGCCACCCCTTTTTGTTCCGGTATTCTTGGGCATGTGGTTTGGTGAACAATACCAATTATATCAAGAAATGATTTCAAGTCATAAGAAAGATATTCACCGCCACTATCAGAACACAAAGTTTGAATTTCAGTACGAAATTGAGTGCACATCATAGTGTGGAAAGATTTGTATGCAACATTGACATCACTTTTTTTAAGCAAATAAAGCTAAGTGGCTCTCGAGTAATCATCCACAAAGGTTACAAAGTACTTGAAACCAGATAATGAAGTAGTAAGAGCCAGACCCCATACATCAGAATGCACAATAAAGAAAGGAACTTAACTCTTTTTATTAATATTAATGGGGTAATTTGACCTACAATGCTTAGCCAATTGACAAGGTTCAAAATAACTATTTGAATGAGCAAAGGAGTTGTAAGGAAACATCTTCCTTATTACATGAAACAAAGTCTACGATGCCACATAAATAACTCATCTGTTGTGGAAGAATTTTTCCCCTTTATTGCAGAAGTAGCTACTAGTGAAGAAGAGTCCAGGATGTAAAGACTGTCATTCTCATGCCGTAAACCAATTGTTCTTTTCGTCGCCATATTCTAAAACACACAATAAGAAGGAAAAAATGCAACAAAATAGTTAAGGGAATTGGTGAGATGACTAATAGATAGAAAATTCAATGAAAAATTTGGAACATGAAAAACAAAAGAGACACAAGTTATGTAACGGGAATATCACCCTGACCTGCAATAGAAGATAAGGATCCGTTGGCGATGCGAACCTTGTCTTTTTCTGAACAAACATGATAAGAGGTAAATAATGAGGACATATCAGCCATCTAGTGAGATGCTCCTGAATCAATGATCTAGGAACGCTGAGGAGTAGTAATTGTAGTAGATAGATCATGTGCAACTGTACTTGAGTGAGCAAAGGAGGAGGTTGGAGCTGTGGAAGAGTGATCAAGTTGTGGTTGAGTAGGAGTTAGAGTAGATAACTCTGTGGGTGTAGAAGTAATAAAGTGAGCACTAGATCTTTGTCCACCAGAACGACCACTTCCTCTACCATTACTAAATCCACCACGTGAAGAACGAGTAGCCAATTCTTGTGGGTGTTCATGAAGATCCCAACACTGATCTTTGGTATGTCTAAAGCGACCACAGTACTCACATTTAAGGTGATCCCGATCATAAGATGAGTAGATGGATCTGACACCACAACCATGCCCCATAAAACTACCGCGACCACCTTTGGATGAACTCGAAACTAGTGTAGATTTCTCAATGGAAGGGACTGGTCTCATAACTCTACGTTGGCCTTCCACATGTTGAATATAAGCATAGATCTAATTCAACGTGAGAGGATGACCCATATTGAGGACTTGCATCCTGATCTGTTCATAATCAGGATTCAACCCTTCCAAAACTCAAATGTCTGGATTTCCTTTACATGTTTTTGGTAAGCTGATGCATCATGTGAATAAGATGGGCGATAAGTAATGTAGTGCGCTAATTCCTCTCACATTTTCTTTGGGGTTGAATAATAGATGGCAAGGGGCTTATCTCCTTGTTTAAATTGGACAATCCTCTGCCTAAGATCAAACACCTTCGCTGTGTAGCCACTTTCAAGTAAGCCTTGGCTAAAGATCCCATATTTGATGTACCGTCTCCAAGAATAAATAATGATCACTAATCTTTAGTCTCATTGAACCAAGTTACCATTCCATAACTATTGCATTTTTCGTCTTCCACTTTCTATACTTTGGATCATCTTTGGAGAGCTTTTTGGCCTTTCTTGTCAAATATTTCTCATCTCTTTTCTAAATATAAATAAGAATTGATTTTGACCATGTAAGATAATTAGTCCCATCAAAATTAATTGCAGTAATCAACATGTTGGGGGATTCATGTACCACACCCCTAAATGGACTCAGCTTGGTCTCGTTCAAACTGGATGTCTAGCTTTCTTCAGACATGACTTAACTTGATCACTGATCACAAATAAGAGCAAAAGAGAACAATAACTCATTGGTGCAGTAGACCAACCAACAGGTGTAGCAGTACCTGAGGGGACATAATGGGACACAACAAGACATGAGGGGACACGAGTAGCAGAGGCCCCTAGCAACAAGATTGGATCCTCAATTCATCTTCCCCCAACCAGATTTGCAACATCCAAGCAAGAGAATCAAGATTTGAACAGAACAGACCCATTATGATTGAGCAGGCTTTCATGATTTGAACAGGTACATGGATCTTCTTCGATCCCTAACTATTTTGTGTGGGGTTTGTTTCTGCAACTTCCCCTTAAAAAATCGGCCACTCCTTTTCGGCCCATTGAAACAAAGATGCTTATAGCGAGTAGAATCATCAAATCTTCAAAAATGGAGGGTTTTCGAGTTATTGAAGAAAATCCTTCGAAAAACCCACTTCGAGGCTTCAAAAAATTCCACAAAAATGATGATAAATCTCCATAAATTAAGGCGAATCAGGATCTACTCTCTCCGAGCTCCGACCACCTCTAACATAGGTACGGTTTGCTAATGTCAACTGTATGGACACTAATGTTAGCAGGGGTTTCGGCTCCTCTTCATCTTCTGTATTCTTCAATCGCCTTCTGGATGGCTTTGATACCAAGTTGGTTTGATTGATTGATGTTTTTGCAAGTAGTTAGAAGAGAAAAAGATGAGAGAAAGAGAAGAGGGAGAAAAAGAAGAGAGATGGAGAACATAATCGTATGACTTGTGTATTCTCATACGTTGGTATTTATATTAAACCCTTATTGATATACCGTATATATGATATGCTATTGGTATGGGTAAATAATACCCTCATGATACACAATAGCCACTTGGTACTTCATTGTTCTTTCAGAGAGCAATTTGGAACTATTTCATATCTCATGTCAATTATTTTTAGGTGTTGCTGAATGATTTGAGAATCTTTTTGCTCAATGGAATGGTTGGGGTTCAAGGCGTCGGGGTAGAGCTTTCTGAGCGTTTCTCATTCATGCGGTTATTTGGGGCATTTGGAGGGAAAAAAACTTTAGGACTTTTTAAGGGAGAAGCATTTGTTGTAATGTAGGGATTGATTCTATCATTCAGGAAGTCGACAGTTGGCTATTTGTACTAAGGAGTTTGAGGGCTTTTCTCTTGTCAGACTTTGTTAAAGACTGGGTGCTCCATGTCTCTAAGTATCCCTGTGCATGTTGTTTCTTTTCCAAATTGGTAGCCCCTGCCCTAGGTTTCCTCAAGTTGAATTTTGATGGGTCCTCGCAGGGTCATCTAGATCCAAGTGGCTTTGGTTGCGTGATTCGGGATTACTAAGGGGATATCTTTCGCGTTATTGCCAGTCTTCTTGGCCAAGGAGATTCTAAAGTGGAGATGCTTTGTTTGCTTATAGGTTTTCGTGAGCTAAAAAAGATTGGAGTTTTCCTCACTTTTGTTGAAAGTGATTCAAAAGTAGTGATTGGATGGGGGTCGGGCTCGTGCAATGGTAGGAAATATGATCATTTCATTCATGAGATTTAGGAGTGATGAGAATGCAAAATGTCATATTTTTCTCCCTTAAATGTTTAGTCTTTTATACTTATTTGGTGCCTAAATGTACT
>JAOXJP010000008.1:14372658-14406299 GCA_025762735.1 Platanus orientalis | reverse complement strand
GAGTCATCATACCCCATCAAAGGTTTTATTTTATCTACCTTTCTCCTTTTGTATTAGTGGATGATGGCATCGATTTATCTTACATTTGAGATGTTTGTATTTAAAAGTTTAATTGCTGCAATATATTTTGATGACGAGAGATATCATTTTAGAGTCGTAATACTTGTTGGCAATTGGTTCAATGGTGGCAAGAGTATTTTATCTTGAGCTTGCCAACTGACGGAGAAATAATGATGAAATGGGATTATTATTTGAAATATCGCTGTGATACTCTATGGAGCTCTTGGTATTTTTTCTTGTCTTTCTTACTTCACAATTTTAGTTTTATAGGCTATAGAAAGGGATGCCAACAAGGCAGCACCCCATGCATATTTTTTTATTTCACCAATGTCTTCCAACAGTGGGAGAAACATGGTGGAAACCCTATTTCCGGACCTTCCCGGAACAATTATACACCCTAGAACATACAAAACAAAAGCCCTAACATGTTGTCTAAACTCCTCAATATTTACATCTAAATTAGCCGAAATTGTCATAAAAGTTTTGTTAAGATTTGTTCACTGAAGTCTTGTATCACAAATGGTATATCCATGTTTATGATATATTTCACAACTAATTTTATTACCTAAGAATTTATTACAAAATTCATGGGAGTTAACTTCAGTCCCAGTAGCAGGCTTCCCGTTTATTAGAAAGCCGGCTGTGTATAAGCCATCTTCTAAACCAAAATGTACATGCTGATCATTAAAAATAAAACACCTATTTTCTACATTATAGTGCTTTACTAGCACTGTTAATAAAGCTGAATTTTTCCTAGCACTAGTTTTTACTTGTACTATCCTATCAAACACGAAATCTTTAAGAGTTGTTAAAACTCTTTCATTCGTTGTCCAAGAGATAAGGGAACCGATGTGATTCATTCAATGTTTCTACAAGAAAAGAAAAAAAAAGATGAGGAAAATAATCAATTAAAACAAATAAAAATAAAAATTCAAAATGCATTTACAAATGAAATAAAATGATTTTATTACATTTGGTGCATCGCAGTCAAATAAAATTCATGAACAGAGGAAGTTGTATGTAAAGAAGATGCTAAATTTGGATCCGACTTAATAGGTTCCACATCTGGTGAGTTGATGTCAATCCGAACTTGAATCTTAATTTCATGCTGTTTAAGCCGTCGCTACTCATCTTATACCTAGAAAAAATCTTGAAGAGATGAAGTAATACGACAAGGGAATCGATCACACTGCTTAGTCGACTTTGTTCTAGCAATTTTCTTGTTAGACAGGTACAATAAAAAAATTTGTTAAAATAATAACCAATGAACCCAGAATAAAACCAATAATAAAGATAAACATAATAGAGAATGTCATTAATGGTTAGCAAGATAAATTGTAAATAGTTAGAACAAAATAACCTGTGAGTTAAATCATTGGAACAAAATGAAATTAAATAAAGCAAGCATGATGCATCATTGTAACCGTTCGAATGCATGATACACTACTGTCAGACTTGAATCACATCAATACTCATCCCATTGAATGCGTAAAATAAAATAAAATCTGGGAAAATGATATCTAACAACACTATTCTTTCAATATAATTAGCTTTTCATTAAATGTTCTTTCATTCTTTTTTTTTCTCAAAACAATTCTTTAAGGAATCAACAAGACACCTAGCTGCACAATCTGAAGTATTATTAGCTTTTCATTTAATGCAGTTTTACTTCTTTTCCTAAAGCAATTCTTGATGGGACCAACAGGACACCAAGCCGCGCAATCCTTGAAATGAAGTGCATAATCTAGAAATGAAGTGTATAGAATAATCAGCGCTGGTGTAGGGTATCTTTCATGGATGGTGTAAAGAGAGGTGTTAGAGGTTTTTAGGTAACATACGATAGTGAAGGAGTTCATTTGATTAGGGAGGACAGATCGAGGTTTCTCTCTATAGTTGACTAGCTGAGTTGGCTTAGAGTAGCTACACATTTAGTTTGACTATGATTGATTCGGATGGTTTCAGGACTGAATTGACTTGATGGTGTGTGTAGTGGTGATTCTTAAATGTAATACAAAAATTATTTGCAGTATTTGTAAATTGGTTAACTCAAGTTCAAGGTGGATGTGCATTTCAGGTATACGGTGCAAAGTTTACTAAGAATGATAGGTATAGATGATTTTCTAAGGTGGATTTCGAAGGGGGAAAAGTGTGGTGCACATGTCACAAGGTTGGTATCTTGACAAAAATGCAAGTGAAAACAAGGTTCAATATGAAGTTTTCAAGGGGCAGAGGTTAAAGTCAAGGTGGAGATTGTTGAGGGTGAGGGTGTCTTTATGTTCAACCGGGAGGGTTGGAAGAGATCAATGTTGAGGGCATGATTTGAAGACAAGGAGAGTTGTAGAAGGTCACATAATGGAAGATGTCTCATCACACAGTTGTAGAAGGTAGTCACCATGGAAGACCATCAATCTCTAAGTGGGAGATTGTTAGATGTGGAGACTGATACGAAAGAAACCCAAGAAGTGAGTGATAAACCATACTGATTCAACAAAAAAGGGTTGATTAGTCCGGCTATGTTTGGGTGCTGAGATAAACAACCACTAGAAGTAAGGTGGATCGGTCCACCTTTTTTGGAAGACCGATCTAGGAGCCTGGACCAATATGCGAGTTTTGGTGTACTGGTCCTGTGGCGAAGTGGTCCTTCACAAAAAGACAGGCCCCATGTTAAAAGACAAAACAACCCATTTTAATCTTGACTGTTAGTTTATAATTGTTTTACAATTTCATGTCTCAACCGGTCAAAAAGGACTACTTCCATTTTGTAGGTTTGGTGTTCTGTTAGTCCCGTTAAGAATTGTTTTGGGAAAATGAGTAGAACTGTATTACATGAAAAACAAATTATACTTCGGATTGTGCGGTTAGGTGTCCTGTTGGTTTCGTGAAGAATTGCTTTGGGAAAAGAAAGAGAAGAAGATCATGAAATGAAAAGTTGATTATACTGATAAAAAAATGCTGTTAGATATCATTTTCTTAGATTTTATTTTATTTTACGCATTCAATGGGATGGGTATTGATGTGATTCAAGCCTGACAATAGTGTATTATGCCTCCGGACGGTTACAATGGTGCATCATGTTTGCTTTATTTAATTTCATTTTGGTCCAATGATTTAACTTATAAACTATTTTGTTCCAAATACTTATAATTTATTTTGCTAACCATTAATGACATTCTCTATTATGTTTATCTTTATTATTGGTTTTATTCTGGGTTTTTTTTGTTATTATTTTAACGAATTTTTTTATTGTACCTGTCTAACAAGAAAACTGCTGCAACAAAGTTGGCTGAGCGGTGTCATCGATTCTTTTCTCGTCTCACTCCATATCTTCAAGATTTTTTCAGGTAGAAGATGAGCAACGATGGCTTGAACAACATGAAGATGAGATTCAAGCTCGGATTGACATCAACTTGCCAGATGTGGAACCCATTAAGTTAGATCCGAATTTGACCTCTTCTTCCCACACAACTTCCTCTGTTCATCATTTTTATTTGACTGCGATGCATCAAATGTAATGAAATCATTTCATTTCATTTGTAATTGCATTTTGAACTTTTATTTTTATGATTTGTTTTAGTTGATTATTTTACTCATCTTTTTTTTTTTTATTTCTTTTTCTTGTAGAAACTTTTATTTTTATGATTTGATTTTGATTTCATTCGAAAGGTTAATCTAGAACTTTTCTTGTGAGTTCAAGATCCTGTTAATTCCATGTGATTTAGGAAATTTTTGGCCAAAATACCAGCAGAATCTTAATTTTTCACAAGTTATTTGTTTCAGAGCTTAGAAACCTTTTTGTTTTTTTTTGTAGTTAAAGATTTCTCTAGGATTTGTTCTAGAGTTCAACAACGATAGTCTTATCTTAACTACTTTCTACATGATCGTGTTCTACCACTCAACTTTATCTAGGGCTGTATACACTGTTATCACAAGCACCCATGTCATTTTTACCCTCTTCCCCGCTTTATATTATCTTAATCTTAAATCTGATCTGCATAGTATCTGACTTTAAAATTCAGCTTAAATCCCTATGACCCACCTTATGATTTTTCTATATCAATTTCTATTATTTTCTATTTTAATTGCTTTTTAAATATTAGTCATAAAGTTTGCTTTGCTATTTCAATCTTATGCAAGGAAAGAGGAATACTGATGTAGGATACAGGGCCCTAAAACAATTAAAATACAAGATAATGGTTTCATAACCAAAAAGGGCTGAAATTAGGGATTCCTAAAGGGAAAGAATAGTGTTAAAGGTGGCTTTAAGTAGTAAGGTTTGAAGAAGGGCCGGTTGGTATGATTTTGAGGGTTATGTTTGGGCCACAAGATGGGTTTGATAATGGGTTTGGCCTTCTTGGAATGGTTTTTCTTAAAAAAAAGGGATATGAGGATTCTTGATATGGTCGACTGATATGGGAAGAGGAAATAGATTAGGACAATCAAGAAAGGGTTTCTTGGTGAAGAATTAGAAGAAGATGATAAGGGAATGCTGTATGCAAATTTTTAGATTCAAGAAACTAGTAAAGAAAGATTCTTAATTAAATCTTTAATCGAAAATTGCAATAACTGTGAGTAAATCAAGAGAACGGTAAGATTATTAATCAAGATCAAGAAAGAAGAAAGAGTGTAAGAGAGAGACGATTAGGAGAGAGAAAGAAGAGATAGAAGAGGGGGGATCTTACCTCAACTCGTGGAGGAGGAGAGAGAAAAGAGAGAATGATAGGGAGATCCACGATCTCTACCAAGAATAGAGGAGAGAGTTGGGTTGCAACCCACACACCAATTCCATGATAAAAAAATCCATAATCAATAACATTAAATTTTCATTAAATTCTTGCCTTTAAATAGGCTTTACAAATCTTTAATAAAAGATTTCTATTCTTAATAAGAAAGATTCCTAACTAAATAAGACGCTTGAAATAGAAAAGACTCCTAAGTGAAAAAGATTCTTTATTAAATAAGAGTCCTAAAATTTGACACTACTAGGGGCTGTCGACCACACCTAATGGGCCCCATTTTGACTGAAACAAAAGACTTCTAAACTAGCTAAAAGTGTTGTACGGCCAGCACTTGTGGTCCTCCATTCTTTAGAATGATTGGGAGATTCTCTCAGTGTCCATGCTTTTAGCGCGCCTTAAAAGAGCTCACGTGGGTCCCCGTAAGGAGCCTGACAGATGGGTTTGGTCATTAGATGCCCAGGGATGTTTTTCTGTTCAATCCATGTATGAGTCTCATGCCACAGCTAGACTGCACCACCAACCTTTTCCATTCATCTGGAGGTTGATTTTTCTATTGAAATGCCGATTTCATCTTTGGTTGGCGTATCTTAACAAAGTCTTAACCCTGGACAATTTGGCTAAAAAAGGAGTGCCGTTGGTGAATCGGTGTAGTCTCTGTTGTCAAAATATAGAATCAGCCTCCCATCTCTTTATGCATTGCCCTTTTGCGTTTTGCATATGGGGTTTTCATTTTTGGGTCGGTTTAGACATTTTTGTGTTATCCCGGAAAAGGTAGCTCAGCTTTTGGAGATGTGGTTTTCAATTCCTCATATTGGCTTGTCCCAAAGGGGTAGGGAGCTGTTGAAGTGTATCCCTCACATCATATGTTGGTTGATTTGGCTAGAGAGAAATGCTAGTCTTTGAGAATAGGGCAACTCCTTGTAAAGTGGCCGAAAAAGATTTAGGTCTAATGGCTTCTTGGGTGTCTCATTCCCCCATATTCTCGGGATGGAATTTTTCTGATTTTATGTTGAGTTGGCATTCCTTGGTCAGTTGAGGGTTGAGACCTGGTGTTTGTATTTTCAGCCTTGGGCCACTTTTACTTTACTAATATTAGTAATAAAAAAAAAGAAAGAAGGTCTGGTCGAGCAACTCTAAGATTCCCTAAAATCTTGGCAATTTTGCCTTGTTTCACTCAAACCCCTAGCACCTAATTAACTCTAAAAAGAACCCAAAAATTAGAACACTTTGAACCTTGTCCTCCTATGAAGAGGCACATACATCAATCTCATAAAATTGGCTGCATCAAATACCATTCTAAGGAGACCATGACTCTTTGGATTCTAATAATACTGTGATGTTCGCTCATATCGACAATGTAGAAGATGCACCACAAAGCTGGAGATCTCTGAGCCCATTCCTGTCTATGAAAACCTTAAACTCTTTCATTCCCTCTAGTGATAGTGCCTCACCCTCTTTTTTCCCTTAGAAACCTAACTTCATTAAAACCCCCCTGCACTCATACCAAGGCCCATTCTATCTCGATTTAATCCCCTCTAGCTCCAAAAAAAGAACCGGTGAGCGACCACTTTGTGCAAAATGCCAAAGGTTAGGTTTGTTTCCCATCCACCCCTCCCGGCACCATGTAATTATGGGACCAACACTGGGTCATCACCTTTTTTTTTATTCTATTTCTTGTAGTTTTTATAAATTTTTAGTCCTTTTATTCCTAAGGCTTGTTTTAGCTTCTTTTGTTTGAATTTTCTCTTCCATTAATAATGCCCACATCATGAATTAACTTGAACACTTGAATTCATATTTGAAAATAGGGATAACTAAGAAAACCATCTTTTAGTTTGAATGATGGGAATAAGTCATCCTATTAGCATAATCTCTTGGATTTGTGTCATTGAGAATTGGTTTGATTGTTTATCTTGGTAAAATATCTTTCCAGTGAAGTTGAGTCACTAGTACACAAAAGGCACAAAATAAAAAGAGAGGAAAATAAGAAGCCATTTGATGCTTGGGTGATACTTGTTAGATTGCTTGTGGTGATTGTTGTTTTTATATTTTAAGTTTGTGTGCCATGCATTTTTCGTTGTATTTGGTTTAACGCATGCTACAAAATGTTTTTGAATTTCAACCAATTTTTAAGGGTCAAAATACAAAAACTAAGGGGAAGCCATTTTTTCCAAAATAATTGTCAAAATTTAGGCAAAAAATTCATGGATTGATAGAACTTTTCAGAATATTTTATACAGACTTGATTTTTTTGAAGAAAAATGAAAAGCTCGCCAAAACTTTTGACAATTTCAACAAAATTGAACATGAGGTATGTTGTATATGGGCGTGTCTTAAGTCTAAGATTGAAAAAGTAATATTCCCTAATGGGAATCTACTTTAGAAGGGGCAGAGCAGAGAAAAGACAAAGAATAAAAAGAAGAGAAAGATGAAAAGGAGAGAAAAGGAGAAAGATAACCCTGAGAAGAAGAGGAGAGAAAAACCAACTTGCTTGTTATGCGTTGTTGTCGCTTCCGCCTATAAACTTGAGAAGAAGAGAGAAAAAACAACTTGCTTGTTATGCGTCGTTGTCGCCGCTGCCTACTGTGCAATCACTGCCATCACATGCCAGTAAGTGCCCTACTGGTCGACCCTATTCTTCAGTTCTTTCTTTATTTCTCCCCCACTCTTTCAAGTCTCTGAGTCGTCTCTTGGGCTCAAGTTACTGTCGAGTGTCGAACTAGCCTTTAGGTCTTTTTTATCTTAAAAATTCCTTCCCCATTATGTGACATGATGCCAATTTAGAGTATATTTATTAATATTACTATAACACCCTCGTTTAACTCCTGTCATGTACCTAAACACCTCTTAATAATTACCCAATGAATGGTCCGGATGTGATCTCATTTCAAATTTTACAAATCATGGAATTTGATGGTGTGAGCTCTATTAACTGTGGTGTGAGGTATTAACTGTGGGTCTCTTGTTGGGGTGCTAAATTCAAATCGAAATTGGTCTGGAATCTGGTTTTGGATTGCATTGATGCGTGCATAAACTCTTGGAAGGCCCTCTCTTCAGTGTAACTTTCTGTGGAATGATCTGGAAGAAGGTGGAAAATATCACTTTGTTGAGTGGAAGACAATTTACCTTTCTAAGGAGGGGGGTTCTTGGGTATCAGAAGCCTTAGAATCCATAATCAGTTCCTCCTTGGGAAATGGTGGAGGTTTGACCAGGAGAGGAAATAGTATTTGGAGGAAGGTGATTGCGGCCAGGCATGGTTGCAACTCGGTGTGGGTCTCTAAAGCGGTTAGGAGGCCTTATCGGACTGGTTTGTGGAAGTCCATTCGTCATGGTAGGTAGAAGTTCAACATATTTATTTGGTTTTTTTATTTACTGAAGCTAAACTTAGTGGTATCCATGGAGACTATAAATCAACCGAGCTTAATGGAGCATAAGAGATTTCCGAAGATCTCTTTAGTGCACTATAAGGAAGGTCAAAGTTGGCCTTTTGGGCCCTATTGGTTTGAGTCTGGGTTAGCTGTTGGTTTGTATACAGTCCTGAGTCTCCTGACTGAGATACAGAGACTTAACACGTCGGGATGACATCCTGCTTTCACATATTCTTACTTTCGCCTTTCATGATCCAGTGGAACAACTTTGTCTGTTTCATACCCCTTTAAGCAAACAAACAGTAGATTTCACAGTTCCATCCTGCTACTCTCTCTTCCTCTCCTCTTCCATCAATAAAGGAGTTTTTTTTTCAAAAAAAAAAAAAAGAAAAAAAAAGGTAAGACTTCTGGAAACAATTTATCTCCTTATACTACAAAAGACAAATGTACATTGTTATTGAAAAAAAGTGGTAATTTTGCTTCCATCTGGAGCCACCATTGATTCAAGTCAATGTGCCAAACTTGATTTGGTTAATTAGATGAATTTATGTTCTCATGGGACATAGCTGAAAAGTTCAACGTTAATTTGTTTGAAGATGTTTGAGTTTATAAAGAAGTGCTTTTTTGATGTTTACCAAAGGTTGTTGCAAATTTTTTTGTGCTGTTCAGCTCCAATAATGAAAAGGTCTCAACAGCAAGTCTTTGGATCATTAACAAGTGCTTTTTTGTGGAGCATTGGTCTTGATTGGATTTTTTTTTGTCACCAGGGTTTTTCTGCTGCCACACGGGCTCATATGACATTTTAGATCTCCTGAGATTATCAGTCTGCTGGATTTGCATAGGATATGTATTATCATTTAAGTGGTTAAACTTGATAGGGTTAATTATCTATGGGAGAACCAAGGGTTTGTTCGGATCATTCCTCATGAGATGTTAATTGGCTATTCTCTGTACCTCATAGAATAGAGCCTGTGCATGTGCTAAATGTTTTACCTTATTTTACTATGGTGAATAATTTTTTTTTTTTGAGTTAATGAATAAATATGTGTGAACTGTACTAGAAAGCATTTGTGAACGCTCATCTACTGATTATCATGCGTGAGCATGAAATGCTTATATGTCTCTGCCCGTAGTTGCTGTATGACCCAATTTATCCAGTATATTGATGTAGATATTTCTTGTCACTAACATGCTTTCACCCATAATTGTTTTAACATCTAGTGTTTCTTGTATGCTTAGTGATTTGAAGACTACAAGTTTGGACACATATTGGTTTGTCATATTCTTTGGATTAATTACTCTGAATTTGAGAACAATGATTTTTTTTCATTGACTATCTTTATGGTTGGAACATGCAAACCTCATTTAGATACACTTTTATGTCTCCTCTCCTTTGTAAGCTAAACTTAAAAAACTATGGCATATTCCAAGTATTTAATATGAATGAGGCCAATGCTCTGGTCTACTGAGATTGGTTTCATCCAAGTTCTATGTTGACGAGGGGTTTTGTGCTTTACAGTGCCTTCTGCAACCCTGCCGATGTTGAGGCATTTACAGAAGAGAAAAAGAAATCTTTGCTATTTAAACTTCAGGGTAAGGGTGCTGACTTTGTTCGTGCAGTGGAGGAAATTATTGATAGCTATGAGAAGACAAAGAAACAGGACCAAGTTGTTGAGTTTAACTCAGGTGATGAAGGTACTGTGTCGACTACTGGGAATTCAGAGGGTTCTCTGGGGAAATCTTGGATGAAGGGTCAGACCCAAAGCCCTGTGGCGATGCCCAATTCTTGTTTAGAAACTTTATTTACTTCTACAAACAGAAATGATTCAAGCAATTCCATTGATGTTCCTGTGGCAGCAATGGAAATGACTGAACTGCATGATATGGAGACCATATCTGGGGAGTGTAATGGAAATTCATCGTTTCTTAATTACCTTAGAGAAACACCTTCGGAGATTAGTAACTTCTCAGGGAAAAGATTAAGAGAAACACCAATTCAAGGGTGTTTTATACAGAGAAGGGCACCATCAGTTCGAAGGTCTAGAAGTTCATCAAGGGTTGATCCTTGCAAGTTTCAAAGCCTTATCATGCCATTAAATGGTTGCAGCAAGGCTACTGAAGATGTTGCTCGTAATGCAATGTGGGATGAATCTGGGAGAAATAAGTTGATCAAGAAATCACCGGATAGCTCTGTTGGGCGTGGTCTGGATTCACCGGTCCATTCTGCAGCTTTTGTGTCTAATGGTAGCAGTGAGGACATTGGTTCTGAGATAGTCGCAACTAATTCTGACACAATTAGTTTTAATGAAGTCAGCACAGTAGAGTCTAGCAGCAAAGTTGAGCACCCTGAGATTGTATATTTGGGAAGACATGTTGACTTGTGTGAGAGGCTTGATCTCCAGAGTAAGGCAGTTTTCTTAAAGAAGAAAAGAAAGCCAAACAGAAAGCGAGTTACTCAGGATGCAGCAGAGTGTCCTGCTAGACTGGACAAAGAGGGTGATCTGGGGGCTGGAGTGAGTAAAACTGTTCCAAAATCACCTCATGGGTGTGAAAAATTGAATGAAAGGTCCTGTAAGGAAGACGGGGATGAACACTTGCCGTTAGTAAAACGGGCCAGGGTTCGAATGGGTAAACCATCTAGAGAGGAGAAGGAGCTTGATAATTTTATAAACACTGAAGAGAAGCCATCGGAGGAGGTTTTTGTTAATCATACGGAGCCGGTTTCTACATCTGTTCATTGTAATGATACTAGTTCTGCTGATAGACCCTCAATGGAGGTGAAGGGAGCTGTGAGTAGTTCATCACCTTTAAAAAATTGCACTCATTTTGCAAAAAATGGAACTGTGTTTTGGAAAGATAAAATATCTCAATGGCGTGGTGGTTTGTTGGATGGTGAAGCTGCTTTACCTCCATCTAAACGCCTTCATCGTGCTCTCGAAGCTATGTCTGCCAATGCTGCTGAAGATGATCAAGCATGCAGTGAAGCGCCGTGGATTACGAAAACACTATCTAACAGGTGCAGTGCTTCTTCTGATTTGAGTTCCTGTCATACTATTACTGACAACGAAGTAGGAAATGCCTTGGAAGCACGAAATGTGAACTCATCTGTTGATAATACTTCTCTGGATGTTACATCTGGGTTTGCAACCAGTTTGACCCAACAGACTCTTGAGCAACTGGCAAATACTTCTTCAGATGTGAGAGCTTGCACCCAGCTTGTCAGAAGTTCCATTAGTCCAAGACTAGAGGACTCCAAAGAATTGTTCAGGGAGGAGGACATGATTGTTTTGGATGCCAAGGATCATGATGCTTCATCTATTGATACTTGTACTGCTAAAACTGAGATTGATGTTGATGTAGAAAATTCTCAACCTTGCCCATCTAACTTTGGTGAGGAACGGGATAATCTTATCTCTGGCCAAGATTTAGTGCGTCAGCCTTCACCTCCCTTGAAAGATTGCAAAAATGACATCAAAGACACATGCAACACACACTCTGATTATATTGTGAAGGGAGAAGGTTGTTCTCATGTGGACAAAGATAAAGAACATGGTAGTATTGTCCAGAGACCAAATTCTGTCTCAGAGGCTAAAGAAGTCAACAGTTTCTCATCCCTAGATCGCGTCAGTGGGTTCCTTTCTGTTACTGATTGGGATTCTTGTGAAAATAGTAAACCTCTGAAGTCACTGCCACATGAAAACAGCGAGTTTAAGGGCATGTAAGCCTTTTCACCCTTATGCTGTTATTTTTCTGAAAAAAACTGACATTTTTTGAACAATTAATACCCTATAATTTCTTAAGTTTGTATACCCTTGTGACAATTTCTGTTGCATATTTAAATTATTTACTTGGAATTTGTTCTAAAATGGTATAGCTGTTATAGGTGTGAGGTTATGAAAGATTTTAAACACAAACAAACACAGGAGGATATGGATCCAACATCAATGAAAGTTTTAATTGCTGCTGCCCATGCAAAGAGACTCTTATCTCGGTCAACTTCTGATAATCCTTTGGATGATAAGGTCATTTCTGATGCTGTGTCCAGTTCTCCTTCAACTGACAGGGTTGGTTCTGCTGAGCAAGTCTCTCTGCCCAATTCCTCTTCTTTCCTGCATGCTTTGGATAATAGGAATGATCTTCTGCATAATGTTAGTGGAATTTCTGATTCTATTTCCCATCATAAGAAAGGTTTGCATTTGCTAGAAGTAGATGGAGAGGGGAAACCCGAATCAACAATGCCTCATAGGCAGAAATCCTTTGGCAAATGGAGTGTTCTTGCTGAGGCAAATGCAGCACGAAAATCATTTGAGGCCATGCTTGAAACATTAACAAGGACAAAGGAGAGTATTGGTCGAGCAACACGCCTTGCGATGGACTGTGCAAAATATGGCATTGCCAGTGAGGTAGGTTCAATGTCATGTCAATTTGCTTCTCTCATTGATGTCTGGAAAAGTGTTGTATTTATGCATTTACTGTCAGGCTTTACATGAGCTACTTTGTGATTGTTTTTCCCCGACTGATTAAGTTGTTAGTATTGTAGTGTATATCTGCAATGCATGCTCTAATGGTGGTTGATCTACCAGTGCATTTCTGAATTGTTTTATTTATTTATAAGACACTACTTTATTCCATAATCAGAGTTGAGAAAACCCCAAATGAGTACAATAGAAAATAATGAAGCTGTATAAACAACAAATGAAACCACCAATTACTCAGAAGACCCAAAATCTCTAAAGACCATCGACTACCAATCATTTAGGCAATTACGTCATTCCACTTGATATGCTCCCAACCCTCCTCAACTCTCTCGTACTTGAGGACTGGAATTCTTTTATTGGAAATAGCCAAAAACAAAAAAAAACAATATTTCTCTTTTGCTTTCTGAAAGACATATATACTGGTTCTGCATAGTTCTGGAATGATCTGTCCTTCCTCTCAAGCAGTAAGAACCAACGAACTGCTGCAGGGGTCTTGCTCTATAGAGCCATGTCTTTGCAATTCAATCCTGAAATCCTCCACATCCATTGACCAAAGATTTTACATCTGTAGGCATCACCTACAAAACACTGAGGAGCTCCAGAATGGCCATACTCACTTTTTTTTTTTTATGGAAGAAAAAACTGAACTCCCAAAAGAATAAAAGAACGCATACAAAGAGCCCAAAAGGAAGAACAAAGTGAACCCTCAGGAGAAACCAAGAAATCCCATGAGGCACCCACCCATCCAATTACAAGGGGTTACATCCTATAACATTGCTCCAGTCCCTGCCCAAATCTCCTGCCCCTAGCAATCCAAATCCTTATAATTAGAGGCCCAAAACAAATTATTTTCTTTGGCTCTTTTACACACTTGAAAGGAGGGTTCCCCCTTCGAAAATTCTCTTGTTCCTTTTGAGCCAAATGGACCAACACCCTGCTGCCGGGACTAGTCTCCAAATCCTGATTCCCCTAGCAGAAAAAAAATTGTCTTCGAAGAGAACAAGAGAGAACTTAAGTTTGGAGGAAGAACTCACTGCATGCCAAAGTCCCTAAGAATCCCGAACCAAACTTCCCAAGAGAAGGGCTAGTGCAGGAGAACATGAGATGCTGACCCTCACATCTTCCTTACATAAACTGCACATATTAGTAAGAATGAAACCTTTTCTTCTTAGCACATCAATAGTAGAGGTGTGTCCCATGGAGGCAGTCCACATGAAGAACTGGACCTTTTGGGGGGACAGGGCAACCAAATGTCTCTCCAAGGTGTTTGGTAAGACACAGATCTATCCAAAAATTCCACATAGAATCTCACACTAAAGGAACCATTCGGGCCTGGCATCCACACTTTACTATCTTCCTAATGCATCCTCACTTTCACTAACTTGATCCTACCAAGAAGGTTGGCAATGTCCTCAACCTCCCAATCAAATTCTAGCCACCTCAAGATGGGGTTCCAAACAACTGACCAATGAGAGACCTCCAAGTAGTCTGAAATTAGCGCCTGGGGTTTGTTGCCATCATGAAGACTAAAGGGAAAACCCTCATAAGAGGTTGGTCCCCACACCATCTATATTCCAGAACTTGGTCCTTTGGCCATTACCTACCGCAATTCTCAAACCCTTTGAAGAAACTTGAGAGTGCTTCATGATGCCTTTCCAAGGGCCGATACCATGGGAGCTTCTAATAGGGCAAGGATTGCCATCCTGTTGCACCCCATATTTTGAGGCAATCACTTGCATCCACTTGCTACCCATTTCTTTCTCAAACCTTCACAGCCATTTACATAGAAGAGCTTTGTTCATAAGGCTCAGCTTTCTTAATCCTAGACCCCCTTTAGATTTTAGAGCACAAACCAGATCCCACGCTACCAAGTGGTGGCCCTTATGATTGGCCTCCCCATTCCACAAAAAGTCCCTTTGAAGCCTTTCAATTTGGAGTGCCAACTGTACCGGAATACTGGCTACAGCTGCCCTCATTAAAGTCATTCTTCCTCTTTTCGAGAGATATTGGGCCTTCCAACCAGCCAATTTTTTACACACCCTATCAACCACCGGAGCCCAAGAATCTTTGCTCTTATATAATGCACCCAAAGGAAGCCCCAAATAGGACATAGGAAACTTCCCAATGCCACATTCCAAATTTGCAGCCAATAACTCAATATTTGGGACCTCCCCTTCTTCAATGATCATGCTCTTTGCAAGATTTATCCTTAGCCCCGACGTGACCTCAAAACAACGAAAGACACATCTTATCATACGAATATGTCTTCGAGAATTATTACACGATCAACATGTCATCCGCTTATTGGAGGTGAGAAACCACAACATTTCCTCGACCCATTCGAAACCCTTTAAAGAGACCACCCTCATAAGCCTTGTGAAGCATAGCTCCCAATACCTCGATCACAAGAAGGAAGAGAAGGGAGGATAGGGGGTCCCCCTATTTCAACTCAATCCCCTAGAGGCCTCGAAGTTGTGGGTCAATATCCCATTCACCAATACCAAGAAAGATGCTAAGCTAAAGCATCTCCACATCTAGTTCTTCCATCGCATCCCGAACCCAAATCTCCTCATGATGTAGTAGAGGAAATCCCAACTAACATGGTTGTAAGCCTTCTCCAAATCCATCTTGCAAATCACCCCAGGCTACCTACTTTTCACCCTCAAAGCAATGCACTCGTTGGCACAAAGAAAACTATCCAGAATAGACCTCCCCTTTAAGAAAGGCCCCTGCCCCATGTAAATGATAGCTAGGAGGACTTCACTTAATTGCAGAGCTAGGCTTTTGGAGATTATTTTGTATGTGCTCCCAATAAGACTCACTGGTCTGAGGTTTGACAACATTTCTATCCCTTCCTTCTCAAGGATTAAGGATAGAAAAGTTGCATTGCTCCCTTTGTCCAAGAAACCTCTTTCATGAAAGTCCTTGACCACCTGCATTAGATCCTTTATTAATGGTCTCCCAACATTCTTTGTAGGACAAAATGGGGAAGCCATCCGGGCCTGATGCGTTATCCCCTTCCATCAACCAAACTGCCTTATTTACTTCCTCCTCAAACGGCCTTTCCAACCACGCATCCTGCTCCTTCGAGATTGAGGGAAAGGGAAGGTCCTCCACCATTGGTCTCACCTCCTAGTCCTCAGCATATATGTTATGGAAGAATTGCTCCCTATGCCTTCTTGTCCCCACATTCTCCACCCAATTTGCCGCCACCATCAATCTTTGGATGCCATTGGTTCTCTACTAACAGTTTGCCATCTTATGAATGAACTTAGTATTGTCATTTCCCTCTTTCAACCGCTGAATCTTGGCCTTCTAGTGCCACATCACTTCTTCTATAGTCAAAACCCTCTCAAAGTCTTCTTTTAGGCAACACCGAGATGCCCTTTCCTCCTCAGCAAGCCCGGCCTCTTCCTATGTATCCAATTGCTGAATGTCTCTAAGGATAGCCTCTTTATGAAACTCGATGTTGCCAAACACCCCACTTTTCCAAACTCGCAACTGATCCCGAAGGAGCTTCAACATCACCCGAAATCTTTGCCCCAGAGGGCCATCCACCTCAAAAGACCTCCACTAACCTGCCACGTGATCTTTGAAACCCGGATAGAACAGCCACATGAGTTGAAATTGGAAAGACCTGGGACCAGAATGAATCATACCTCCTTGAAGAACAAAAGTAGTATGATTGGAGCCCGGTCTAGGCATAGCAAATGCTTCAACTGGCGAGAAGATGTTCTTCCAATCCATGGAAATCAAAAAGCGATCTTACTCAGCGTAGGTCTCTCTTGAAAATTTGATGAGGTGAATCTGGAACCCATTGGGGGGACATCCAACAGATTATTCCGATCCACAGTCACAAAATAATTCCATGCTATTGGTTTGCCTCTCTATTCTCATCTGAAAACAAAATCTCGTTGAAATCCCCTCCCACACACCAAGGAAGATCATTATCCAATTTGATTTGTTCCAATTTAGCCAAGAAACCTTGAAGAAGCGAGCCATCACTAAGCCCATAAATTGTTGTAACTTTCCATTGCTGATACTCGTCCCTACGAGATGCAATCAAAGTAACTGAAAATCTGTCCACTCTCGAGCCTGCCTCCTCAATTCGATCTTTGACCCATAACAATATCACTCCTCCAGCCCCAACTACCGGAGCATACACCCACCTAGTTTGAGTGAAGCTACTATCATCTAACACCACTCGCCTATCCACCAATTTCAGCTTTGACTCTTGGATTAAGACCACCTCAACCCTGCTTCCTCTAATCATGTCTTTTAGTAATCTCCTTCTGTTTGCGTTCCCCAAATCCCTTACATTCCAAGATAAAATACGAAATGTCATTGATTATTTCCTTTGCTCGCTCCCTCTAGTGTTCCTCTCCAATCCCTGACCTCTCCCCCACCTCTTTTTCATAGGAAATCCCCTAACTAGATTCTTTAATTCTTTGGGTTTCTTCCTTGTCTGCCATATCTTGTTTGACTCCTCAGTTTCCTTTTGTTTTTTTCTTTCCAATTTTGCAAACAATTACCAAGCTTCTTTCCAATAAGCCTCTGTAATGGATTCACTTCACTTTTTCCTCAATCGTGCTGACAAACACGGAGCTTGACTCAACATTTGCGCCACCCTTTGCAAAGACAGAAACCACCCCTGTCCACTCCCTAGAAAGCATCTCTCATCGTCAATCCTTTGGCGACTATGTTCTGCAAATATTTGATAGCCTTAAGCCCAACACGTTGATCCCATATCCCTCCATTATTCTCCCTCAACTGATCCAAAGTTTTGACCTCCTCTTAAACAACATCCCTAGGCTCTCTTGCCAACGCTTCGTCCCCTGATCGGTCCAGTTCCATTTCTGAATTGGCGGGAATTGCTGAGAGAGTAACCCCCTCACCTCTTACCCCCATACAAACAAGAGCCAAATCAGTATTTACCCTTGCGGTTATCCCCTCGTGTCCCGACATTCCTGGGTCCCACAAAGTCATACCTTGTTGTAGCTAAAAGTTGTGAGGGAGTTGAAAGCATTTCTAGGGTGGGATGCCAGTTGTAGGCCCAACGAACAAGCCTTGTTCACCACCAGCCAAATGTCGAAGCACAACGTTCATTCAGACGAAATTTGAACCCATAGGAGGACTAGGATTTCGCAGCACCTCTCAACCAGCTTGAAAAATCCTCCCCTCCAATTAATCAATTGTCAGTAACCCCATCTCCTTATGCCTTTGCTCTGTGATTCCTTCCGTTTCCCACTTTTGCTGAGATGCCCCCTTCTCGGCCGAGCCCTCTCCATTCCCTCCTTTTCCCCCACAACACCCTTTCCTTTCTTATTCTTAACGAGTGAACCCATTCCTACCCCTTCTTCATTTGTAAGATTCCCTAAATGCCCTTCCTTACTCGATCGACTTTCCAAATACCCGCTTTTTGTTCCCTTATCAAACAAACATCCGAAATGCCCTTGTTGGTCCGAAGAACCCCTCTGCCCTTAACTCTTTAATGGAATTTCAACATTGCCCTTTCCCCAAAGAAGACCAAAATGCCCCTATTGGCCCTTCAATTTCGATGTTGTGCCTTTTGTCATCCATTCCAATGGGCAGGTGCTCCTCGCCCATAAAGATTTGTGAATTTGAGTCCCATGAGTGGGTACCTTATCTCTCCTTGGGTTGTAGCGTTGCTCCGCATTTTCTTTCCTTGCTTTTCTCTTTGTCACGTAAGTGATTCTTTTTCTCTTTTCTCTCTCATCTCATGACATCTATTTCTTTTTTTTTCTTCTCTGTTTTTAATCTTTCTTTCTTTCTTTTTTGATTCTTGTTTCTTGAATATTGTTATTGCTTGCTGATTTCTTGATTTAAATCTATCAATATGAATTCTTGAATTAAAGAATCATCAGGAACTACGTAAAAACATCAAGATTCTTCCAGGATTTGATATTATTTGTTTTCTTGATTCCAAAACCTGAAAATAGACCTATTCCTTCTTCCCCTTAGTTGTTTCCTCTCAGGAACCATTAAAGGACATCAAGAATCTATATTAAGAATCTTTATTGATTTGATTTTTTTTTTGAAAGGTCAGGATATCATTTATTGGAATAAAGCAATATAGAAAGTACAATAAGGATGATCACCGCGAAGGTGATATGAAAAAGATAAAAGACAACCTAAAACAAGTACAATTACCACTTCTCACCACATATAGAATCCCATTCTACATCATCAAAGTTAACCCATACCGAGACCCACTCTAGAAGCATTTTAAAAATATCAATCACCACCTCCCCTTGACTTCGGAATTTGTCCTAAAAAATCCTGCTATTCCTTTCCTTCCACAAACCCCGACAAATGGCCCCCAGAATGCTGCACCATATAGATGTAGAGAGGCTCCCAAGCCCACTAATCCACCATCCCATTATGAGTTCATTTCAGAGCCTTGGAAAAACCCAAGGAATTTGCAGATGAGAAAGGAAAAAAATTCCACACCATTTTAGCTATAGGGCAATGAATGAAGAGATGACTTACTGATTCCTCCTCTTTCATGCATAGTATACATTTATTAGCCAAGTTTCAACCTCTACTTTGGAGATGGTTTATGGTTAGAATTTTATCCAGGAAACTATTCCAAATGAAAAACAAAACTTTGGACGGGATATCTGAATTCTAAATGCCTTAATGGGGAATAGAAAGCGGTGGATAATTAGATAACTTCTCACAAAAAGATCAAGGAGTAAATTGTCCCTTCCAATTAGGCTTCCAAGACCACCCATCTTGCCTATCTGGAGAAGGATGGAGATCCCCTAAAGTCTCCAATAAGCTAATCAACTCCCCCAGATCCTAATCATCAGGATCTCCTCTCAATCTAGGATCCCAACAACTCCTATTAGAATCAAAACAATTTACCACCAGGGCATCCAGATCCAAGGCCGAACGATAAATATTCGGATACGCCTCCATAAGTGGTATCTCTCCCATCCACAAGTCCTTTCAGAAGTTGATATTCACTCCTAAATCTAACTTAAATTTGATATTCTACCAAAACTCCTTACCAGTCATGATGGATTTCCAAATCTTGCAACCATGACTCCCTCTCACCATTTTGGATTCCCAAACTGATGTTGCCACAAATCTGGCCACGATCACCCTACACCATAAACTCTCTCTCTCAATGCCAAAAGAACCTTATTGTGGAGTTAGATCCTCCTAATACCAAGACCCCTATTGATCATTGGCCTACAACATGTATTCCAATCCACCAAATGATATCTATGATGATTCGAGTCATCATCCCAAATAAATCTTTTAAACATAACCTTCATCCTATTTTCTATCGACACTTGAATTGTAAAAGAGGATAAGAAGTAGTTGGGCATAGCCGCCAAAGTTGCCTTTACCAAAGTCAATCGACCACCTGTTGATAACAACAACACTTTATAAGCTTCTAATCTAGCCTCAATCCTTTCAATCATAGGCTTCCATAGTACTTTTGATTTATAGTTTGCTCCCAATGGAAGACTGAAGTGAGAAGGGAGATTTCCAATTTTGCATCCCAAAGTCTAAGCCAGGCTAACAATATCACCGTCCTCACCCATCTGGAACATCTCATTCTTTGCCAGATTAATCTTCAAACCCGATGCCACCTCAAAGCATCTAAGAATACATATTAGATACCCCATTTGACTCAAATCCTTATCACAAAATATCATTGTATCAATAACAAATTGAAGATGAGAGATAGTCACTCCCTCCCTCCTACCCACCTTAAACCTCGATATGAAACCCATCTTTGCTTTTTTGATCATTCTATTTAATACCTCTGATACCAAGATGAATAGAAACAAAGATAATGGATCTCCTTGTTTTGATCCAATGAAGAATCCTTCCGAACAACCATTGATCAAAACAAAAAAGGAAGATGAATGTATACAAAAGGAAATCCCACTCCTCTAGCCCCGAACCCCATTCTCAGCAAGATGTAATTTAAGAACTTCCAATTAACATGATCATATGCCTTCTCCAAATCCAATTTGCATAAACCTCACTCCTCTCTGATAATCTCCTATCTTCAATGCATTCATTAGCAATTAATACCCTATCCAGAATTTGTCGACCCTCAATAAAAGCACCTTGAGGTGGGGAAATAATACCTTTTAATACCACCTTTAAGCGCCCCGCCAGGATTTTGGAAGTGATCTTATAAACGTTGCTGAAGAGGCTAATAGGACGAAAGTCTCTCAATTCCATTGTGTTTTGCTTTTTGGGGATAAGAGTAATGAATGTATTGTTCAGATGTTCATAAAATTCTTCCGAATAATATAACTCATCCATTACTTTTATCAAATCAATTTTCACAATATCCCAACACCTTTGAAAGATGGAGATTGTAAATCCATCCGGATTAGGTGCTTTATCACCTTTCATTCCCATGATTGAATTATCCACTTCCTCTTCAAGAAATAGTCTCTCAATCCAACCCCTTTCCACCACAAATATACTATCAAATTCCAAACCATCCAACAACGGTCTAACTTGTTGATTCTCCCTAAAAAGGTTCACATAATATTCTTCCACTTCCTTTTAAATACCCTCCTTATTTTGTACCCACTCCCCATTGATCCATAACCCAAGAATATCATTATTCTTTTTATGTTGGAATGCCACTTTATGGAAAAACTTGGTATTCCAGTCTCCCTCTTTTAATCATCTTACCCTAGATCTTTACATCAAAAAAATCTCCTCCTTCACAACCATTATTTGAAATTCCTTTCTAAAAGCATCCATACTTACTCTCTCCAAACTAGACAAATTTGGCTCTTCTTCTAGTAGATCCAACTTACAAATTTCCTCGGAGCATCTCTTCCTCTCTTCTTTAAAAAACCCAACCGGCATTTTATTCCAAGCTTTCAACCGAAATTTCAAGTTTATAAGATTAAGGGCAAAAATCTGATTGGCGTTTTCTGAGTAAGAAGCTTGACTCCATACTTCCTCCACCAATTCTTGGAAATCATGTTCCAAAAACCGTGCATCCCCAAATTTAAACGGATAAGGGCCACTCTTCCATCTCCACCTTTCCAAGAGTATCAAGGAATGATCTGATACAAATCTTGGAAGTGGGATCTGAGTTCTACCAGAAAACAAATCCTCCCAGCTACTACAAAAAGAAATCTATCCAGTCGACTTAGAGATGGGTTATCCCTAAAGTTAGACCATGTGTACTTCGCACCCTTCAATGGTCCATCAATTAGCTTCCAACGATTAATGAAATTCTCATATTTTGTTATCCTATCATCTGTTGAACCATCGCCTTTTCGTTCATGAGTAAAACGTACCAAATTAAAACCACCACTAATACACCACGGGAGACTCCAACGGGCATTTACATCATCCAGTTCCTCAAGGAAATCATCCACCTTCCATGATAACATTGGGCCATATACCCCTGAAAATATCCACTCCTCTGGACTATCTAACATCTTACATTGAATTGATATCGAAAAAAGCTCCCACCACTTCCTGCTCAAGAACCTCCACTTTATCCTCATTCCAAATCATAAGTATCCCACCCGACACACCATGAGAAGATAACACCACCCAATGATTCGATGGCTTACCCAAACTTCCTTCACCATTAACTGCGACATATCACCATGTTTTGTTTCCTATAATACTAGGATATCCGGATGAATCCCCATAAGACTTTTACAAAATGTGATCCTTTTATCCCTATTTCCCTACTCTCTAACATTCCAAGAAATGATTTTTGGATTCATAAAATTACTTGAATAATACCCCTTTTCCCCTTCTCTCCTCACCCTCCTTTGTATATCCATCTTTTCGGTCGTGGTTTACACTACTTTCCAGTTTCTTTAGTTCTTTTAGTAATCGTTTCCCCCCCACTAAACTACACCTACCCATCTTTTTCATTTCTCAACTTACGAAGCTCAACGGATTTAAACAATTCTATTATTTCAGCCTCAAAACCATCACATATGATAGACCCAGGAAATACCCAAAATCCTCAAACTTGTGAGGTACCCACTCTGAGATACACCCTTCAAACTTCATCTCTCTCCCGGACACCCGCTAGCAATAAATTTTCATACCTGTCACTACTATGCATTGGAATAGTACAAATCATGCCATCCTCTATTTCCTTCAAACATGTCCCACATTCAAACACCACCTTATCTCCAACCGCAATCGGCAGCACATGCAAAATCTCACAACCATCTTCATTTCTTGGAGAGCCCCTGACTCCCAACTACATAACTTGATTCCCTATATCGGATTCTTTCGGCCCTTCTATTTTTTTAGATTCCTGGATAAAATTCGAACCCATGGATTGCAAGGAAGAAGGTTTAATCCTGCATAAATCCAAAGCATCTAGAAGTGAAGAGTAATGAAACTTGGAAAATAAAGTGTACTGACCTCTCGGTTGCATAAGAAAGGTCTTGGAAGCCGATTTGATCATTTTTCGTTCATGTCCAAGCCTCTTAGGATGTGACCTCTTTTCCTTTCCCATTTCTAATATTCTTGGTGATGTTTCTTCGGCTCTAGAAGGTGTTGTATTGGTTTGTAGATTTTGTGATTTTGAGAGAATCTCCCTGCTAGCACAGTGATGGTCATCCGAATGTTTATGTAGAGGATGATGAAAGGATGGAGCAACATGCCAAAGACAAGAATCATTGTTGATATGTTGATGGGATATCTCTCCTCTTTCCACCTCCCCACCCTCTTCATATATAGTAACACCACCCACTGGAGCCTTCGAGCTTGCAGCCACATTATCAAACAAGGGCACCGAGGATGACACCTCATCTCCCCCATCAATGATTGCACCACAAGCCATCTATTGATCCCCATCATACACCCCATGCGAAACATAACCTACTTTGCCCACTTCAAGAGAGTCTGCAACCCACGAACAACAAGAATCCGCCGCAATAGATGAGCTTGCATTACTATTAGGCCCCCTATCAATGGTGACCAACTCTCCTCTATGTTTCCTCCCAAATGAAGGGTAATGCCTTGACGATGGATCACCCTCAAGCCAAGTATCTGGAATTATGTCACGGTTCCGCCTCTTCCCACTGTCAAGAACCCCCATCTTCCTTCCTCTCTCCTAGATTATGGCCACCCTATCACTGTTAATCATTACCGGACGACATACGTCATTCGGCAACCTGTTTTCCGGCAACTTCATCCTACCATCATGTCCTAAAGTCTGATATCCTTACTTCAAGCCTCTAGTTGAGTCACCTGGTTCATCGGTAGGGATGGACTCCTTATTCCCATCTTGGATTAAGAACGAAGGCCCAAGGTTACCCCCAACTCCACTTGTAGGTGAGCGATGCCTATGGCTATATCCAGGCCCATAATCATAGTCAATAATAGACCCTTGGGACCTCGGATGAGTTTGGGTCGAGATCCTCGCTGCGGACGGAACCATGAGGCCCCCAATGGAGTTTGGTAATGACAATTTTGGCCCCCTCCCTTCCTCTTGTTACCCTCAAGCCCACCGTAGGGCCCTTTACATGATCTCTAGTTCCCACCTTAGTTAGATGAGCCATCCACGTTTTTTGGTGCCCGACCCGAAACACTTTGATCTTTATCTTTAGATGATCGATGGCGTACTTGATTAATTCGCTCCACCCCTAGCATAAGTGGCAATAATGTGTGCCCATCCCTAGCCAACTCTAGATGACCATTCGCCTTCCCAACCTGTTGATCCGGATCATACAAATGCCCTGATTTCATGGATACCCCATTCTTTCTAAACGGTTGACACATCCACTCCTCACTTTGCTTACCCACCACGCTACCTCCCCCATTTATATTAGTAACAGCCACCACTTTCGATTTTTCGAGCCCCACATTCCTATGCTTGCTCGAAGAAGGGATATTGAATCACGCCACTTCCTCGTCAGGTCTCTGCTTTATACCACTCAGCGACCCAACTGCAGGTTTGAATTTCGAAAGCAACTGACTGGCAGGAAGAGATCTTGAATTGACCGGCACATGTCCATTGGACCTCTAATGACCTTCCGGTACCACAGTCAAACCATTCTCCCAGTTTCGAGCCGAGAATTCTGCCAATCTTTCACCATCGTACATGGCCTCTTCGTTCTCAATCAATACAGTCACCGGGAAAAATTTTCCTTTATCTGTTACTGAAATTAGCCGAGGGATTGATCGAATGTCACCCACCACTATTTTTAGACGAACCCATCTAAGTTCTTCACAATTTAGGGTTCGGTCATCCACTTCATCCAACCCACGACACAGTTTCCCAACATGTTAAAAATCTCCGTCGTGCAGAGATTTAACTACAATCCCCACAGCCAAATCCACCTTTCATTTACCAAGTTAGTGTCAAAATTTTCGGATTCTAGCCACTGAATTCAATCTCACCCTTCCTAGGAAAAGACACCTTTTTTAGCAGAGAGACCCACAAGTTCCTCTTCTGTTGAGCATACCAATGCTGCACGTGATGCTCTAATCGCAATCCACTGTACTTCTTCAACCAGATCCAGATCTTCACAAATGTACATCGCCATCTCTTCGCAGCTAATATTTACACTTGATCGGAAGCAAATGACAGATTTGGACCAGACCTCCTCCCCGGAAGCATCCACCAGACTCGAGACGATAATCGCCTAGTCCCTGTCACGATGGATAACATCTATCCTTGTTTTGTTCTCCCTCCATTGATTAGTTCCCTCACAGCCATTCAACAGTGGGAAAGAATCGAGATCACAATTTGGAGTCGGCTCGGCCACCGGTGATTCTTCCCCGAATGAGCAACGTAAAATGTATGCCACATTCACCCATCCGGCACTCTTATAATCTCCAGGGATAAAGATACGAAATTCCTTTCCATTATGGCGTATTTCAGAAATTTTCCTTGCTCATTCGATCTCCCTTTCACCACAATAATCTTATTTCCATCATCTTTGGAGTGGATAATTGACGATGGATCTGATTTGCGACATGCCTGGTCGATAACGGAGCAAAACAAGGGATCAAGGAATCTCTGAAACCGTATGGATGCAACAAAACCTTTCGTCCTTTCAGTAATCTTGATCAAGACTTTCACATTGCCAATGTACAGCCTATGAAATTCAAATGACTTCCTCTCAATTACGATGGTTTGCTTCACAGACCCCCAAAAACCTTAAGAACCTGAAGAACCAGCGGTGGTAGAACAAATATCATCATATCCTAGATCTTGTTCAGAACCTTAAGATCCATTAACCCACAGGTAAACAGCCCCCCCAGATCATATTCTTTAATGGTTCTTGAGGGGAAACAACTAGATCAACAATGATAATTTGCTTTACCATTGCAAGCACACTCTAGATCATATTCTTTAATTTGCTTTACCATTAATCTCTCCATAAGCAACTGGCCACGTATTTACCCTATCACCTGTGTTCCCCTTAATATCAACCTTCAACTCCCCATCTATACATTACTTCCACTTTTAAAAAAATCCAAAACCCATCTATTACCCAATCGGCTATGCATAAACACACTTTTCTTTCAACTTTCCATTCACTTCCCCTAAAAATCCCAAAACAACAAACTTTGTAATTGAATATTTCATTCAATTCTGATCCAAAACTTATGAAATTTGGACCATAGAACCTCCAAGGACGTCTGAACCTACTGTAAAATTTTCAGAATTTTCTGTCGTGTCAGTAGAGGATTTTGGTAATTTCGTGGGTCTAAACAAGAAATTCCAGATCTACCCTTCTAGATCCCCCCACCCCCACCCAAATCTTTTCTCTAGTTCTCTTGACTCTTTCCATCTAATCTTTCCTCTTTGATTCTCTATTTTATTCTTTAAGCTTTCTTTGGATCATATTTGGTGTTTTGAGGTAGCCATAATTTAGTTGAAAACAACTTAGGACCTAGTATTCAAACCTTTTAAATTTATTTTTGTTCCTCTAGAAACTATTTCGGGCTTTATTTTGCATCATGATTTGTCTCCACAAACTGTTTTGTTCCTCCCCAAAATGCATGCCATCCCTGGTGCAGGATAGCCTAAGAGGCTGTTGATTTCTGTGGATGTGGGCCCAAAATCAACTTGAAAGCCTTTAGATCAAGAATCAACACCAAAATAGGGTTCTGGAAAATATAGGCAGCAGATAGAAAAATGACCAAAATACCCTTCTAAAAGAGAGCAAAAAGGCCTTAATTTTGAGGTGGTGATTTTAGAGGGAAACCCAGGGTGTATTTCTGTGTACTGCAGACCTTGGCAGTACTTTGTTGGGTACTTCCACTATTCAGAATTGAATCTCTAGAGTTCTTTTCGACTGTAGGTTCTTCAAATCTGAGCAACTAGACTTGCAGCGATAGAGTAAGTAGAACGAAGAAGAAGAAGATACATAAGTAAGGAGGAAAAGAAGAAGAAAGAGAAGGAGAACCAATTAGCACCAACTGATTGGGGTTTCTAGTGGCACCAACTCCTAGAGAATTCACACAGCACCAACTGTGTGAAGAGGTAATAAAACCGACATTTGATTTCATCATCAATAATAATTCCAATTGATAGGCACCTAGGCCCCTTTATAAGTTTACAAAATACTGGAGTTTTGGATGTAACCCAAGCTAGTGGAGTTTTTTTATTTCTCCTCCTTCCCCTTGTTCTCCTTTCTTTTGGGGATGCCTTATCCCCTTTTCTTCTCGAATAAAGTTTTTTATTCATAAAAAAAGGAAAGGAAAGAAAAGAAAAGAAGGAAAACTATTTTAATCTGAAAATGACTTTCTAATACTAGGACTCCTCTACTTTTAAAACTCTTAATAACAATTAAATCAACAACTAAGAGGAAGATTTCCTTAGCTGTCGACTAGCTCTATTATGGGTCCCACATGTTGATTATTGACTCACTAACACTTTTCTCGTCACTCACTAGTACCCCTTTAGTAATCTGGTTATAATTCTTCTAAATCACCTTGGATTTACGAAATCTTGGTCTCTTTTGAAAGGTAATTAAATAACCCTTTTAAAGACACCAAAATCTAGCCAAAAGGACAAGTTTTGACCTTAGATTACTTGGGCTAAAAGTAAGTTACGGGATTACCATAAAACTCTAAATTGACCTTGATTTTCAAGGGCTATTACAAAAAAGACCAAATACAATAAATTTCCTACTCAACCCTTGCAACTTGTAACCCGACATGATCACCCATAAACATCTAATTTCTTTTTGTTCCTCATGGATGCTCCCGCATCACATACACGAACTTTTTCATAAAGCAAAACCCTCCCCAACCACCGACGTCTTACTCATTCCACCAAGTATGAACCAAGCCTTTGAAAGGAGGATGGGTAGTCCACATGTTTTCAAATCTAAAAGGCTTAGCTTCAAGCATGCTTTCAGGGATTAAGTACAAGCCTTTGAGTCAATGCATTCATTAGCTACAAGCATGGCAGCAAGGATTAACATGTGCGTTAAAAACGCCCATTGAGCTTGAGAAATCACCGAGCTAAGAACCTCTTTCAATCTCCCTGCTAAAGCTTTGGAAATGATTTTATAAACACTACTGACAAGACTTCAGTCTAAAGGCCAAGACACTATTTGCTTTCTCTGTCATTGCAATGAAGGTACATACTGAATGTTGCATGGCTTCCTATATCCAGGAAACAATAAACAATTCCTCTCATGAGATCATCTTTCACCACCTCCCAACATCTATTATCACCAATCTTTTGATTTTTTTGATTGATAAGGCAAAGAAATTTCATTAAAAAGAGAAGGATGTACAAGCTGTACACACCAAAGAGCATGGGCTACAAAAACAAAGTCAGTCCCAATTAAAAGAGACATTTGAAAATTTTCAACCAAGAAAAAGAGGGAGTTGAGAAGTCCAGTAGAAAAGGAGGGTTACGACCTTCTCTGTGACTTTCTGAGACGGCAAACCTTTACCCTTGAAGATACTAGCATTCCTTTCAGCCCAAAGGACCCAGCAGACCACATTAGGAATGCACTCCCACCACAATCTCCCACCAGGCGGCTGGGATTTGGTGCACCCCCTCAAAGTGCCCCTAACGCCCCCCTGCAAGCAGGGGAGGACACATCAGGTCGAAAAAGTGATTTACACTTTTTGGGGTTGGGTGTAAATCACTTCTTGATGTGATGTGCAGGGGGGATGTTAGGGGCACTTTAAGGGGTCACACGAAATCCTGAGGGCTCACGAGGAGAAAGGTCTCCTACAAAAGAGTGCTGCCACAAAATAAGTAGGGATTCAGTGGTTTCCGGCACCACCTACACCTGCTGGAACTTTTCCAAAAGGATACCCCAAACTGCACGAGTTAACATACAGTGGAGAAAGAAGTGGGGCACTGTCTCTTCAGTAACACAACAGAGAGATCACCTTTTCACAATCTGCACACTTTTCTTGGGTATATTGTCCAGAGTTAAGCTTTTACCCAAACAAACCAGCCATAAGTTGAAGCGCACCTTGGCTTTCCGCAAGAGCGAAATCCCTTCTTCCTTCTCTGCCCTTGCCTTCCTGTGTCAGCTTTAGAAATCCCTACTTCCTCGTCCAAGCCACTATCTCGTCCATGATTGATCTCTTCTTTTCTTCTAACTTTCCAAATACTGACTTGTTCCACTGTTACAATTTTTCCAAGTTTTTTTCCCTAAAAACGTGACCAGGTATCCCTTCAATATTAAAAGCATCCCACCTCTCCTTGATTAGGTCCACAAACCCCGGATGACTCAGCCACTTATTCTCAAATTTAAAAGGCCAAGAACCCACCAGATGTTGCCACCTATGCATTAAAGTAGGATATGATTAGAAGTATGGGAGTTGTATCTCTAAACCCTTTTTTTAGTTTTCAATAGGATTTGTCTTTATAAATCCCCCCCCCCCCCCCCCCCCAAAAAAAAAAAAAAAAAAAAAAAAAAAAAGAGAAAAGGTCAGAAGTAGGGTGAGACAATGCCTCCAATCTTATGGAAGGAAAGAAGAATACCATTCTAGTGAGACCATGACCCTATCGATTCTAATAATGCTATGATGTTCCCTCATATCAACACCGTAAAAGATGCACCACAAATTTGGAGATCTCTGAGCCCATTCCTTTATATGAAAGCTTTAAACTCTTTCCTTCCCCCTAGTGATACACCCTGACCCAAATTTCCCCCTAGAAATCTAACTTCATTAAATCCTTCCCGCACTGATACCAAGATCCACCCTATCTTGATTTAATTCTCTCTAACTTCAAAAAAGAACTAGTGAGCTGTGAGCACACTAAAAAAGGTTATTACCCAGTGCTGGTCCCCCAACTATGGAGGCAGACCTAACCTTCGGCTTTTTCGCATAAAGTGACTGCTCACGAGACTCGAACTTGCGTTTTCACGCTGGCAGCCCGGTGAGCAGCCTCTTTGTGCAAAAAGCCAAAGGTTAGGTCTGTTTCCTGTCCACGTCCCCCAACTGTGGAGTGCTGGGAGGGTTGGACCAGAGACAGACCTAACCTTCGGCTTTTTCGCATAAAGTGACTGCTCACGAGACTCGAACCCACGTTTTCACGCTGGCAGCCCAGTGAGCAGCCTCTTTGTGCAAAAAGCCAAAGGTTAGGTCTGTTTCCTGTCCACCCCTCCCAGCATCACATAATTACGAGACCAACAATGGGAACTGGCCTTTTTTAACTCAAAAAAAAAAAAAGAAGACCTGAATTGAGGCTTCTTCATCTGGCCCATACACCCCTGAAACTGCTCTCTCCCCTCTACTACGGATAGAGACTGAAAGCCCATCAATTTCCGACCCATGTGATTTATATTTCGCACCATTCCAAATTGCCACCCCCTAGAAGCACCAATAGAATAAATGCCACCCAGTCAGGATGAGTGAAATTACATAATATCTTTACCATGAGCCTATCTATGGACCTCAATTTTGATTCAATCAAGAACACCATATCAGCCTTGCTATTTTTTACCACATCTATAACAGACATCCTCTTCTCCCTTGCTCCCACTCCCCTAATATTCTAGAAAAGGATAGAATCTATCTTCTATAGTCTGTCTCCACTCCTTCCACCCCACCCAGGTTTCCTATCATAGTTTACCCCAGCCTGATTTGGGTCACCAGAATGTGCTGTTATGCAGTTTGACGACTTTTTTTTTTTTTGGGGGGGGGGGGGTGTACTACAAAGGTTAAACTTTTTTTTTTTCTGATAAGTACAAAGGTTAAACTTATTATGACTATAGAACAATGATTGTAATGCCACAAGAATATAGATTAGAGTCCTGTTATGTAGTCCTAAACTGCTGTAGTTGAAAGTTGTTTCCTAAAGCAGCAGTTCTTATGGCTATTATGTTTTTCTCGGAGAGGAATTCTACCTGCTATTGTAGAGACTGGTTCTAATAGGTGGATAAACTTAGATTGGTGACTGCTTTTCTATATACTGTGATGAAAAGGAGTTCATTTATTTCGTGATGATCCTTTTATGGTTGGTGACTGGTTGTACATATTTAAACATACATGCTAATAGTGAGCTGTGCAGACCGGGATTGGCCTGCTGTCTGGCAGACTTAAACAGTAGAACTTTATTTGTTTAGACCTGCTGTTTCTTAATATTATGTAATTTCTTCCTAGGTTCATTCTGTGCTGTCTATATCTTCAGTGCAACTGAATCATATTACTTTATGGCTTGACAACTTATTTTTTGGTGTTGTTTATAAATTTCGAATTTTGAACTTAATGATGTATGCATGATGTAGCATCTGTTATATTCAACACAAGAAAATTAGGGGTTTAAGCCTAAAATCAAACAGCAGTTAATGAGGGTTTAATAGGCTAACAAAAAGAGCGTTTTTTGGGTGTTAGAAATAAATAGGTTATGATTGAAAGAAAAAAACGACTGATTTTTTGCTTTAGGTTTACGGAAGTTTAGAAATCTGTAGGGGATGATTAGGTTTGAAGGATAATTAAAAGGGTTTATAAGGGATTAGAGTTGAGTGTTGAGACTATAGGGTTTGTTGCCATTTCGATCAACCATGCAGTTAAGGTTTGATGAAATATGGGATGCTGTAATGAAGTAGTATCAGAGAAAACACTGAAATTTAACAAAGAAGGAAGAAGATGAGGTTGAAAGAAATGGATGATTAAGTGGAAGAGGATGGGGGTGTTGTGAACAGTAACTTGTGAATGGTGATTTGTGCATGCTACCTTATGAAGAAGAAGAGGCATTCGCACATCCAAGAGCTTTGGCAACTTCTTAAAGAATTTATTTAATATTAAAATGAGGTACAGTAGGGGGTATGCCAATTTCCAAACCTCTACTCTGATGAGTGTTTTCTAGGTAGGCATTCCAAATAAAGGACACCTTATAGGGAAACACCAAATTCCAAATGCATTTATGGTGAATCAAGAACTCCCTAGCATTCACCAACTCAACATATAAAGATTTGGGCGCAAAAAGACCTTTCTTGTTGAGGCTCCAATCCCAACCATTCCGAATACTCGGATCAGGATTAAGATTCATCAACATGTCTAACAGACTAACCATCTCCCAATTGTTGAGATCTCTCCTCACTCTCGGCAACCAAACCCTCCCACCAAATTCATAAGAGTTAGCCACTGAAACCTGGGGATCCAAAGCCAGCCTGAAAATGTTCGTGAAACTCTCCTTTAGAGGGGCCACCCCACCCAAATATCTTCCCAAAATCTGATCTCTGAACCTGACCCTGACTTAAACTGAATGAAATTCCAAAAATCTGCCTTAACCAATAATATAGATTTCCAGATCCCACACCCATGCTGCTCCTGCAACTCTCTGGACTCCCGTCTGGATGACTCACCTAAACGAGCCACAGGTTATCTCTATCCATGCCAGACCTCCAAATTTAACCGATAACGCTTTGTTGTGGTATCTCAACTTTCTAATACCAAGGCCACCATTACAGATCGGCCTACAGATGGTTTCCAGTTCACCAAATGATATATATGATGGTCCGGTTCATCATTTCAAATAACATTTCTAGACATCTTCTCAATCCTATTAGCTACAGACATAGGAACCTGACCCTGGCTACAAACATCTTCTCAAAACTGACAATTAAAATTATTGCAACGAAAATTTAAGCCCAAAATATCTGAGATACCCTGCATAAGCCCATCGAGTGTATACTTTTTTATATCCTGCATCAATGTAGTAAGTTTTGAGTATAGACTGTTTCATGTCTTGCATCAATGCTTTTACTACATGTAAGTATGTACCTAAAATATATTTATCTATTTGCTTTTGAAGTCTAGTAGTTTAGGCATTGCCAATATTTGTGTGAGGGAAGCAAATTATCTGTGATCAAAATTGGTGTGATCAAATGTGTGACTACACCACAGGTTGACGTGTTGTATGTATAGGGTTAAAAGTGTCGAGTTGTTCATTTTAAGAAGTAGGTGTCCAAAAAGAGGCACCAAATCCAAAAATATATAACATGTCAGTCTGTGGTGCATGTTGATGCAGCAGCCTTGCAATTTTTAGAGAAAGCTTATCCTATTTGGAAGTCCAAGCCTAAGAATTATCAGAAAGGAAGGCCAAGGGAAGATGTCTATGGTAATTAGGTGTTTAGGGTATTTTAAGGGATACAACATTTTATGTGTCCATGTAATAAGTTCAATAGTGTCAAACTTTGGTTTTTTTAGAGTAATCCCGTTTTTTTATGTTTAGCCCACTTTTTCAAAGTCAAAACTTGACTTTTTGGCTTATTTTGGTGTAATTAGATAGATTATTCAATTACCTTTCTAATGAGACCAAGATTGCACAAATCTGAGGTGATTTGGAAAAATTATAACCAAATTACTAAGGGGTGGTCACTAAAAACGGGAATAGTGTTTTTAGGAAGTTTTGAGTTTTAATTTTTACGAAAATAAGTTTTTAGAAAGTTATGTTTTTAGAAAACTTGGCTAGCAAGTTTAGAATTTTATGAAGTTTTTAATTTTGGCAAGTTTCCAATTTCTTAAAGTTGTAAGCCTATTTAAAGGCAACCCCTCCCCCATAATTT
>JAOXJP010000008.1:14356577-14372558 GCA_025762735.1 Platanus orientalis | reverse complement strand
GTTTTGGAATTACTCTACATCAATTTTTGGTATCTTCTTCCTTGTGCCACATCAGTTTTGGTATCAAACTTATATCCTACATCACATGTCACACATGGTCACAGAAGATTTGCTCCTTTGTGTGAGGAGGGATGGTCTGATGGTAATTGGTTCCCATTTAGACTGTTTGTTTTGGAGGCATGGATATAGTACTCATTGCTGGAGTTGTGCTTTCTGGATGCCCTTTCTGATTCCAAAATTTTAAACATTTATTTGCTTGATTGCTTTAGGTTTTAGGTGACACTCTAGTCTTCCTTTGTATTTGCCCAAATGAAATTGTGTGTTTTTGTAGTGCGAATTAGTGTAAATCTTTTATTTTTATCTATGGGAGAATTAAAAGGGCGTTCTCTCTTGTCATTGTATGCCTTAATAGAATTATATTGGCACATGACTTAACCCTTTGCATTTTTTTTCTTCATATTTTAGTGTATTTGATGTCATGACTCTGAATGCAATAGCTTCCGGGAATGAACAGAGTCGGTTTTTAATGCTTTTCATTGTAAAAGCACAACCTGGCTACTTTTGTATCTAATTTTTAAATCCATTTTGCAAAGAAACTGCAAAAATATTGCGTGAAGGATCCTAAATTGTGCCGTGTATTCTTTTGTTTCTTGTTTTTGTATTTTTTTGACGAATTTGAATTTTTGTATATAATTTGTTTGACTTAGGTGATGGAAATTCTTGTTCGGAATCTAGAAAGTGAATTAAGTTTACATAGAAGAGTGGATTTGTTCTTCCTCGTGGATTCTATTACTCAGTGTTCTCGTGGCCAGAAAGGTATTTGCATCGTCATCTTGATAATTTCGGGCGTATCTTGGATGTTAATATATAGACACATGAAAACACATGCTATTTTGGATGTTTCAAACACATGCACACGCACACGCACACACACACTCACACAAGCACTTGTACTGGTTAGGTTATGCTGATTCTAGAAGTTGAAAATTTCTAGGTGTTGGGGATATATTTCCTTCAGCAGTCCAAGCAGTGCTTCCGCGACTGTTGTCGGCTGCCGCTCCTCCTGGAAATGCTGCAAGTGAAAATCGAAGGCAATGTCTCAAGGCAAGTAAAAGAAACCGATGGTTGTTATTTTTCAAATTCATTTGGTTGACTCTAGTTTTTAATCCTTTTGCTTTTGTTGAAAAGGTTTTGAGACTTTGGCTTGAAAGGAAAACCCTTCCAGAATCCATTATTCGCCACCATATGCGAGAACTCGATTCTATTACTGATGCTAGTTCCTTTTCTCGTCGGCCTTCAAGAACAGAGAGGGCTTTTAATGATCCTCTTCGGGAAATGGAGGGAATGTTTGTTGATGAATATGGAAGGTGTGCTTTTGTCCATTTTTTTAAGATCTAATTGAAGTAGATGGATTTTGTTTATGCCAGCATACATCTTACTGGGTTTTTATTTTTTGGTCAGCAACACAAGTTTTCAGCTTCCTGGTTTCCACATGCCACGAATGCTTGAAAATGAAGATGAAGGAAGTGATTCTGATGAAAAAAGTTTCGAGGCTGTTACTCCAGAACATGAGCCTGAAGTCCCCGTAGAGCAGGAAACGACCTTCACATCTGCTACCGAAAAGCATCGACATATTTTGGAAGATGTTGATGGTGAGCTTGAAATGGAAGACGTGGCTCCTACTTGTGAAGTCGAAATGAATTCTTTTAATAAAGTTACTGGAAGTGATACTGTACATACTTCACATGGTCAGTTTGACCGGTGTCTTCCATTGCCCTTGGCCCCTCCACTCCCTGAAGATGGGCCACCATGTCCACCTCCTCTGCCAACTTCCCCACCACCTGTGGCTCCTCCTCCCCCGCCCCTCCCTCCCCCTCCATCAGTCATGCCTCTCCCTGTTACTGATGGTGCTGACTCAAAGCTTTACACGGGTACACATGTAAGCATATTGTTTTGACTTGTTTTTTGGTTTTCGGTTTTATCTCTTTTTATCAGAGCTGGTAAGGAAGTGGCCTTTTAATCTTGTTCTGATTTTGCTTCTAATGTGACTTACAGGAGCAGAGTGTGCAAAACCACTTGCAACATTCTGTGGCACAGCAGCAAGGCAGACCAAATGGCAACTCGGTAACCTTGGATACAATACCTTATTATGCTCCTGGATACAGGGACCCTTCAATGCCGATGCAAAGACCTAGTTCTTCCCATTCTTTTGGTTCCTGTGGCAGTCTTCGAGGCTCTATTCCATCTGCCGTGCATTCTGGAAATAATGTTCAGCAGACAGATGGTGCACCAATGGATAATAAGGCATACCATCTACAGCCTCCACCTCCTATGCTGTCAAATCAGTTCTCCTATGTTCAGCCAGACCAGAAAATGCAATCTTGGAGGGAAACTTCGAGCTCTTCATTCACTAAGAAATTCGAGTTTGTTCATGACATGAATGGGGGAAACTTCTATGATGGCCGAGATAGGATGAAACTGGCCCCACGTGAGATTGGTGACGGCGGGAGACATTCAGCAGCTCTTCATTCGGGTAGAGCTCTGGAGTAACTTCTTTGAAGTTCAGTAGGGTCTTGTGGGCATGTTATTGCATTTCATGTTTTGTCTGTGCTTTGGTTGGCTGAAGATTAATGGTTTTTTCCCTTCTTTCATGCAGGCTCTGCTCATTTTGATAAAGCGGACAGGTGTTTTGGACCTCTTTCCTATTATGGTCAACCAGGTGAACCTGCACGAGCCCCAAACCATGGGTGGGCTTTTCCTCCCAGAGGATCGAATTTTAGTCACTCTACACCTCTCAGACCTCCATCTGAAGGTACACTCATGATTGATTTGTTCTGTTCAATAGTTATTTTCCTTATCTGTATTTTCAAGATATCATCATATATTTAAATCTAATAGTATTTCATGATGTAAAATTTATGAGCCTGAGCATCAATGTGTTAAAGAGTGCTAATACTTGGATGACTTTAAATTTTGCTTAGTTTTTACTAAATGTGATTTCAATTATAGACTTACATTTTGTGTATTGTCTGCAGCTCCAAACTTTTGGAGGCCGAGGTGATCATCCTCAGGGAGCTAGATGTACTGGTATATGGCTTTCATAATTCATTTATTTGAATTTGGAGATTCTTTTTGAATTTTCTCTAACACTTTGCCTTGTAGATATTAGGTGCGATCCATTTTTGATCTGGATTCTGCGGCTTGTTCAAACATGTGAGATATTCTTTCTGGAAAATTATTTCCTTCCTTGAAGGAGAGGTTTCGTGAAGAGGATACAGCACCGAAGGATGCGCATTCAACCTACCTCGTTGTACATATGTACTTTATCATGGTTTCTGCGAATGCAGAAGGCAGAGAGACAGTCCTTTGTGGGGAGAGTTGTACATTAGCTAAAGGCTGTCATGTATTAATCATCTTATTTATATATAAATTTTTAAGGCCTTTCATAGGAACCTTATCAATGATTTTTGTTTTTCTTTTTGAGTCATAAGTCAATTCTTGCAACCAGATCTTTAGAATCTTTCAGTATCTGCTCAAAGGTTTTCTCATATATTATTTTCTTTAGACCGTAAATAGGGGAATCCTTTCTTGTGTTTGAGACTTCTGTTCCAATTTTCTTGTTAGGTCACAACTGAATCTAAAAGAAGATTCTACGAGATAAGCTTGTTCAGCTAATCTTGTCATAAATTTTCATTTACTTATGTATTTTAATTGGTATGTTGCAGGCATGGGGCCTATATTTTTTAATTACTGTCATCCAGCTCAATTGTGTTCTTACTTGAAACTTATTCCAATGTCTTTGTAATTATCTATTTACTATGTTGACGGTCATGGATATTTTAACTTAGTGGTTTTTTGGTACTGGATTTTGGCCAAGCAGGTAGCCAAAATGCCCAAATTGGATCAATCCATGGTTAACAAAGCTTAATCTGAATGAAAAGATTAAACCAATTTTTTTTTTTCTTCTTTTTTTTGAATATTGATTTGAAGAATAAACCCTTCGAATTCTATAGTCCACTTCAAGGTCAACTGGCCATGGAAGCTCGAAATACTGGCCAACTTAGATTTTCATTCACTGGTGTACATCATAATTTGTTGCTAGCCTGTGTTGCAATTAAAAAAGAAATATAAACCTCAGTGCTTAGTGTCAACTTTCTTCACATTATGAATGTAGTGGAGGCAGCTGAATCCATGAACTTGGTAGTGAACTTAGATATACTTTCTCGGTAAGGATCCTGTCCAGCCTCCTTATGACCTGTTAGGACTTGTCTGGCCTAACAGACCCACATGTCACTGAAAAAAGGAGGGTGGTTTTTTCACTGCCTCCTTTTTCTTGGTGACGTGTCGGCCTGTTAGGCCAGACCGGATCCAAACCGTTTCTTGGTTTGCTATTGTTCTTGTTTCTGCGGGGAGATTTTATCCTTGGACTATTCATCAACATGGTCTATTTTCGTTGCTGGAATCGCTTTCAGTGAATGGATAAGAGTTGACGTCATCGTGACTTCCACTCACGTGTGTTATGCCTATTTTTATTAGAATAGGAAATATCCTCAGGATTTGGTATAAACCCGGCATGATCGAACTCACTCACGTGTATTATGCCTATTTTTATTAGAATAGGAAATATCCTCGGGATTTGGTACAAACCCTGCAGGATCGAACAAGGTCCGAACGGCATAGGGGTAGTGGCAGACACATCAACGCCAAAAAGTGAAAAGCGCCAACAAAAAGTCTAAATCATGTTTTTGACATTGATGTGTCTGTCCCAGATGCTATTCGGACTTCATTCGTTTATGTAAGTCTTCGTACCAAATCACAGCCGAAGGGAATAAGGCATCTCGTATCATATGACAAACAACTTTACACCAAAATCATTCATGCTGTTTTTTTTGTTTGATATCTTTCTTTTATCTTCTTTTTATATATTTATTTATAATAATATCGGGATACTAGTATTTATATAGTGAACCGGTCAAGCTTGGATTGGATACTTTTGTCCCGGACAAATATCCTCTATAATGTGTTACAGAAGGGGTGATATCCTCTGCGACGTAAATATTTATGCCGGGCTTGGAGCCACCATTCATGGGGCTCCAAGTGCAGACAGGTACTGACAGCCCCATACACTTCTGGAGTCACCATTCATGAGGGGCTCCAGGCAGGAGCTCCAAGCCCGGCGCAAATCTTCACTTCACAGAGGATGTCGCCCTGTTACAAAGTGTATCCTCTCACATCCCCTTGGCTTCTGTGCACACAAAATTCATGCACAATGCTTGTGTAGGGACTTGGAGTGCTTGGATCAGTATCGAAAAGTAATAAACACATGCTCCAAAAAATGTAAATAACTTTTCTATGCTGATGTAGACACTATCAGGCCCTTGCATACACATTGTATACGAATTTTATGTGCACAAAAGCCGAGCCATCTCACATAAGGGTGTAGGGTCATACCCTTTTTGGTTGAACCCCACTCCCTTTTGTGAGAGGATACACTCTCTAACACGTATAGAGGATGTGGCTCCCTCTTGTCCAACCAACTAGTTAAGCTAGTGTCACCGATATTTAAAAGGGTTAAATTTATATTTGTGTAGTTTACTTCTGATTAAAGGAAAGATACCATTATTAAAGATGAACCTGTGGTAACTAATTACTTAGTGGGGACACGAAAACAAATTAGTATATATATATATATATATATATATATATATATATTCTATTAAATTTTTATTAATGCAGTAATAAATTTCTCTTTTCTTTTTTTACCCAAACTTTTTCTTTTACATACTTTTTAATTTCTAGGCTGTGTTTGGCAGCCATTTCATTTGAGTTTCCCGGGCTTTTGTAGCCACAATGGGATGGTTTTGCAATGAAACCATTCAAATTTGCACCGATTTGTGCCTGATAACATTAATCATTTCATTGTATAGAAAAATCTGAGATGACTTCATTTCTAATTGTAGTTAACAAATCAGCATAAATTTGAATTAGTTCATTACAAATCAGCATAAATTTGAATTAGTTCATTACAAATCATCACCTTATAAATGCTTTGGAAAACTCAAATGAAATGATTACATTTCAGGGGACTGCCAAACAGGTTATAAGAAAATGCGTGTTTTTTCCCCCTAAAATTGCATGACATTAAACAGAAACTGCCGTCAAAGAACGGAATATGATAAAAGTAATATACATCCTGACATGTGTATTAAAACTCCCGCCCAATGTTGAAAGTTCAATTTTTTTGGGTACATGCCCTCGGCAGTTTCTGTTAATGTCATTTAAGCTTGTTGCGGAGGATTTGCTCTCAAAATATGAAGGACTTGACGTGGAAAGACCGGAGAGGAAGAGATGAAGTTCTAGTCAATCCGGATTTGTTGCGCTCTTTCATGTATCCTTTTCTGCGGCCACAGTTCAGTAGGTGCGCCAAAGTAGTAAATGGCTAAACGCAATGGGGCCACTGCTCAGCCAAGACACTTCGAGACGCGTCTTTGACGTCCCCATTAACGGTGGCATCTGGCATGGAAAACCACACGACGGAGGCAGCAAAGGATAAGCGTTCCAACGGCCACGGCGGTCTCAGCGTCATTCTCGCGAATACATGGTGGGCATACAACATAGGCACCGAAGTTGAGGCCACGTCGCCTATCTCTTGGATGATCTGGATTAACCCTCGCAGTTGAATCCCTTGTTGCGCTTTTATATCAGAAATTTGAAGAATTTGTAAGGGAAAGAAAGAGGTTTGAAATGGGCGCTTCTCAATCGAATCCCGAACTTTCCATCCATTCGTTTACAGTCAAGGTAAATTATCATATTTGAATCTAGTTCTAATTGTTTGTGCTCGTCTTTTTCTCGGAATTCTATCTCAGTACCCATCTGGGTTCTCACAAATTTAAGATTTTGGTACAGGATAGCAGTGGTAAGGATGTTGACCTTAGCATTTACAAGGGGAAGATTCTACTTCTTGTTAACGTCGCTTCCAAATGGTATTTTTCGTTTTCCCGTGTCATCGATCTATATTGTCTTCTACTTTTCCTGTTCCTTTTCTAAACTAGAATTTTCAATTGTTTTAATCTCTGATTGTGTGGAGCAGTGGGTTTACGGAAACTAATTACACCCAACTAACTGAACTTTACAGCAAATACAAGGACAAAGGTGAGATTGTTTTAGATTATCTTGATAATATAATTTTTGTTGAAGAATGTGGTAATAGAATGAAAGTTTTTCCTCCACGAATCTCTTTTTAGGTAGTGAACTATTTAAAACGATTAGATATATCTGTCATTTTCATGAGTTGTTTTTTTATGTCTTGTATGAATTTTGGAAAAAATATCTATGTTTTGCCTGATGAATTCAGGGTTGGAGATATTGGCATTTCCATGTAATCAGTTCTTGTATCAAGAGCCTGGGACAGGCCAGGAGGCACAGGTGTTTGCTTGTACAAGATACAAGGCTGAATATCCAGTTTTCGGAAAGGTAAAATAAACTGTAGGTACACCAAGTTTATTTATAATTCTTTGTGGTTGTGGTGATGATTGACTTTGACTAAACTATGGTAGATTACTTTTCATTCTGGTTTTGCTGCTTGTAAGTTTGATAAAGAGGAATAAAATGAGGCAACTAGCTAATTCGAATATGAAATCCTTTTTCATCTGTTTAAGATAATCACTTTAAACTTGTTATATTCTTTTGCATTTTGTTTTTAATTGCTAGCTGATAATTAAAATGGAATTTATACAAAAGAAGATTCAAAATTTTGATCAAAAAAAGAAAAGAAGGAAAAAAAAAAAGAGGTTCAACTTTCAATCTTCATTGATATTCCACCATGGGGAGTTATGAATGATAGAACTGACCTTATCATAAATCAACAAATCTGAGCCATGGACCTAATCAGTCAAGGAGGACTCATCAAGGGTACCCTTCAAACCGAATTGTAGTGTTTGAGCCATTCTCAGCTCGGTGCAGTACTAGCTCCTTTGCTGAAGGTCTAAAAGCCAATATTTCTCTTCATGACCACGATTCCTCTATGGCATAGGAATATCCCAGAAGTTTCTACCATTAATGAGATGATTAGAGACCAAGCAGCCATAAGGATCTACAGTTCAAGGAAAGAGACACTGTACTACTTAAAATATAAGCAGTATTCCATTATTCAAGCTTGTGCAGCCCCAGCCCATTTTCGTCCTTTGGCTTTAAAATTGAAGCCTGGTTAACAGGGTGGATCCTCTTTTTCATGTCAGGGCGTGACTATAAGAAATCTCAAAATTTATAATTTATAGGCCTTTTTCTCCTTTTAGCAAGATTGGAAGTTAGAGCAAGACCTAAGTACTTTATAGGGAAGTTGCCATATTGGAAGCTTGAGGTCTGAAAAACTTTGTTTTTGGTGGTCTATCCTATCAACTCCTCCATCGTACCAAAAAAAAACCTATCCACTCCTCCTTGGAACACTTGATTCTTCTCTTCATTGGCATTAAGGCCTGTCAAAGTTATTGAACTCCACAAGAACCTCCTTGACTACTGCTACTGAATCTACATCACCATGGAAGAGAACAATCAAGTCCGCAATAAAAAGGTGGGTTAAAGGAAGGTTGGAGCAACAATCATGAAACTGAGAGCACCCATATTGACATTCCTGCGAAACATACCAGACATGATGAATAGATTAGGAGACAAGGGGGGTCCTTTGTGTGAGATCTTATGAATTAGAGAAAAACCTAGGAGGAACCCCATTGACATAGATAACTTAGGGATGAAATACAAGCCTGAATCCATTTAATTTCCTTATCTAGAAAGTTGCTAGCCCATAACAGCTGAAGCACAGCCTATTATCTTAGAGCAGACTAGGCTTTTTTGAGGTCTACTTTGACAGTACAGTTATTTCTGGCACTTGTCACAGTGGTAGTTTATGAGCCACCCATATTGTTATTGATTAGCAAATTTTCTTTTTCTCTCTCTGTCCTAATCAGATGTGTTCGTAATTGCCTCAATTAAGAGGACTTTAACTAACCTTGAAAAAAGATAGAGATGAAAAATGTAATTTGAAAGTAATTACAGGATAAATGTCTTACTCGATTCGATTGGAGCCGTTACTCTTTTCTCAGGCATGCTCCCTTCATTAGTAATCAAATTGAATACACTCCGGAAGATTACAGACTACTGGCTACGACTACATGACTATATTACAGATGCTAAATTACTCCTACTCCTGAGATAGATAAAAGACTTGATTGATTGTGAAGTGAGTCTTTGTCTGCTTGTGCACAATTTATACTGTCTCGATCAGTTATAACCGTTTCTCCTTTGCTTCACATTGCTAATATGTTATTTTCCATTAATTACGTCTATGGAAAATTCCCTCAAATTCCCGATTCCATCACCAGTTGTGAGAACAAAGATCATCGTGCCCCTCTTCTCTTGCTTTTTGAATAATGAACTTCCATGTTCAAATCCCATGTTTGCAGTTGTAATGGTCAAAACATGCGTCAATGATGTAGCGTGGTTCATACTCTTTGTCTTTCCACCTTCGTTGCTTTATGTGTCACCTTGCTATTGGCCGCAATCGAAATTAGTGGGGTTCACGTGCTTCTATTCCTTTGGTTATTTTCAAAACAGGTAAACAATCTATGATATTTCTTTTCTGAATGAAAGGTCAGTGATTCTTATTCATGAGAAACTGACCACCAATTGAATGAGATTAGAGATAACATTGGAGATACATTTAAAGCGTTTAACAGCAGGAAATAACCTGAGATTGTTATAATACTGTTATAATGATGTTATTTAGCTTAGTATGTGTAAGTATTAAAATGTAATACATTTTTTAGTAAGACCAATATTTTTTATGAAATGTGTTGTTCTTTTAACTTCTGGGCCTTATCTGGTGGCCTTGAATTGAATAGAAAATGATAGAAAAAAAAAAAAAGAAAGAAAAGAAAATTACACAAGAAAATAAAAGAAAAATAAAAAAAATTGTAACTTTCTATCCTTTTTCTATGGTTGTTTGGTTGCCAAGAAAAAAAAGAAAAACTTATGTGTTACAATTTTCATGTGAAAGGGAGGATTTTCAGGTAAGAGTTGTGTGAAAATGTGGAAGCAGATGAAAAAATAGTTAGGTACGTGAGAAAATTTTGAAAATTGAGGATTTAGTTCTTGGCAACCAAATAGCTTGAAAATGAATTTCTTGAGAAAATTTTACCAAGAATCACGACAAAACCAACTTTTCACGGCAATCATAGGGCCGTAGGGAAAAGGTTTTTTGGTTGTGAAACAATAGACTCCGCTCTCTGTGAGGACAGGGTTTTCTTGTTCATGGAGAGTGACTTGGGAAATATGGACCATCCATCTGATAGGGGGGACCTTTGGAAATTGGACAGTGATCTTGTTGAATGAACTATTAGAGTCGTGTATTGCACTATTGCTTTATTTAATCATCAAATAGCAGATGTCTAATATCTCATATCTTTTGTCAAATGAATATAAATAAAAACACAGGAAAAAAATAAACATTGTCTCCATTTTCCATGTGGTGATGCAGAACTTGTCGTGTACCTGGAGTGGGCCAGTGAGGTGGGTGAACTAGTTTACTCCTTTGGTCCCACCCACAAGTAAAACCTTGGCTTCAATAGGCAATAGGGTATGTTGTGCCCCTCCGATGTACCAATCTTCTTACTTATACTAATTCTTTTATAAATATTCTTTTTTACTTGAAAAAAGTATTTATAAACAAAATCTCTGATGCAGAATAATGGTTCAAATTCTTGTGGAAGCTTAGAATTAGAGTTTAAGAACCAAGGACTTGTCTCTAACCACCACTCAAACGCTTAACAATTTTAAAGGAAAATTAGGACAAAAAGTAAGGAATAGAAGAACAGAAATTAGAAGAGTTTAGGAAAGAAAACAATAAGAAAGAAGGGAAAACCTAGAAAATAAATTCTGGGCTGAGGTGCAAAATGACCAAAATACCCTTGGATGTGCATAAGAAATCCTGATCTCAAACATGGTGAATCTTGGGTCTTAGATGTACCATTGTTTCTAATTTCAACAAATTTGAAATTGATTTGGTTTGTGAAATTAAAGAAAGGTTGTTTTGGGTTTAGTTAAAGAAAAAGAAAAACGACCGGCAATCAAAGATATGATCTTGATGAAAGTTCTAAGGTTTCTAATAGTGGACTGTAAGAAACCAACAAAAGAAATATTGTAGGAGAAGAAAGAAAGGGAGAACGAGAGAAAAGAAATAAATAAAAAGAAAGGGGACATAGGAGAAAGAGAAGACGAGAGTTATCTTGGCTCGTGGAGGAGAGGAGAGAGATAGAAGGGGAGTCCATGACTCAACCCAAGAGAAAGAAGAGATACTAGGGTTGCAACCCTCTATTACACCACATGCAATTCACAATTTTCAAATTTTCATATTCAATCAACTCTCTAATCTATTACATGTTGCTTTAAAACGTAAAAAAAAAAAAAGTAGAAATCTTTTTCTAACTAGGATGCTAAACTTAAAACTAGGGTTGTCAATGAGCTAAGAGCCAACTCTGAGCCTTGTTTTAAGCTTGGTGGGCTGAGCCTTAGCTTTGATTTAAGCTCGTTTATTTAGTGAGCCTGAGCCGAGCTTCACTAAGCTTAGCTCGCTCAAAGTTTGGCTCGTTAAGGGCTTGGTTTGGTTAATAATTTTATATATAGTGATAAGAATAATGTTCAAATAAGACTAATTAAGGTAATGGGGCAACTCAGGCTTTTCACAAGCCTGAGCCTGACTTTCATGTGATGAGCTCGAGCCGAGCTGGGCAAAGCTCAGCTCGTTGACAACCTTACTTAAAACCTCTAAAACACTATTCCCATCATTCACTAAAACCCCTTTAGTAATTTGGTCATAACTCTCCCAAATCACCTCGGATTTATGCAATCTTGGTCTCTTTTGTAAGGTAACTGAATGGCCCTTATAAAGACACCAAAATCTAGCCAAAAAGGAAAATTTGATCTAAAAGTAGGTTATGGGATTATCCTAAATTAACCTTGGCTTTCAAGCTTTATTACAAAATAAACCCAATTAAAATAAAAAACCAAAAAATCCATGGCACAAAAGGCTTTATTACAATGATATCCCACCTACCTAAATGACTCTAATTATCCCATGTACACGTACAATTTGAAATTGGTCTTCTTATGGGGTGATGCATTGATGATGTCCGCATCAATCTGATGATGATACTACCATGACGTTTTGGTCAAGAAAATATTAAAAAAAGAATTTAAGAGTATTTTTCCATGCTAGATGTTCCAAGGCTATAGGTTTTAGGTGTTTTATGGAAATTTTAAGTTTTTTAGTTGTTTTTATGCTACATGGCTCAACCTAATATCAATTTTCATTTAATATAGCTTCTTACATATTTAAAAATATTACTGATAAATTGAGTGTCTAATAAAATGGGTAATAATAATAATAGTAATGGTAATAGTAATAGTAATGGTAATAGTAATAATAATAAATTAATTTTTGTTTTGATCTATAAGACAATTATAGGAGATGCTAAAGGTCACTTCTAATATGGATGCTCTATAGTTGCAAGGAAGCTTGGTACAAGGTGGGAAGCTCGTTCAGGAACCAAATTCTATTCTACTTCCTCAAGTAGTTTCCAAACATGGAAAGCTCTATGAAACAAGTGAAAGCTATCTAGGGAAACGATAGAAAGCCTCTAGAGAAGTGAGTAGAAACGTCTAGAGAATTGACAGAGAAGCGATCTAAGAAACAATATTGTATTTTATTTTATGTAAATCCTATGCTATTAGCATTAAATAAAATATTATCTGTGAGATTTAGTAATGATTTTTTAGGAAAAAAAGAAATAAAATTTAGAATTGAATTTATTGTTTATATTATTTTATTTCAATCTAATAAAAAAGATTCAAATCCGATGGTTTTTATACAAGGTCTTTTATAGCGGACTCTATGATGTAAGGTATTTAAAAAAAGATTTATGTATGGTAAGAACTAAGGTATGGTTGGCCATACTAGTAACAAATGGTTTGCATATTGATTTATTTGTCGTGATTCTTTGTTTTTTCTTATACAAGATTCTTTGTACTTACATAGTATATATTTTAGGTTTTTGGTACTTTCTTTAAGTTTATTCACTTTATTGTATTGTAGTTGAAATTATTGATTATAATTTATAGTTATTTACTTCATTATCATTTTTTGCTTCTCACTTTCCAAGAATAAATTGAGCCTCACTTCCCACTTCTTGCTTCTTGCTTTCGCTTCTCGCTTTGGTGACTATGGGAAGCTCTAGAGACACTCTTCTTGGCTAAATTGTTTGTTTGTTTGTTTTTTTTTTCAACATCACAGTTTGATTTTCTGAACTGAAATTACTTGCCAATTTGAAAAGGTATCTATTCAGGCCTAAGTACGTCACTGACATGATTTCTTACAATTAATAATATTGAATATTTGTTAGGCATGGGTACATCTTCCTAAAGGGTTTCCCTTCATAACATTTTGGTCTTCTACCCTTACCAAGCTGTGTACTTAGTTTTTAAATCACATTTTTCTTTTTTGGTATTATGTGTCATTATCTCATCAGTATCTTGCCCTTATCCCAATTATTTGGGGTTATCTAACAATTGAATTGCCTTAAATCTTTATTGTAAGAACTGATTCAGACTGATGATGTAGCAATAGCCAGATATGCTAGTTCGGCCAATAAAAAATACAAATTTATGACGAATCTGATTTAGGAAGCCTTATTGTGTGTTTGGATGCCCCATTTATTTTAATGCACTAAATGAAAATATGGACCAAGAAAGGCAGTTTTGCATGCATTTAAATTACACATACATTTAAGCAAAAAATGGAACAAAAATCATTAAATGGATTCTCTGAAAGCTGTTTTTTGGCATGTTCTCTCTCAAAGCCTCCATATAAGTGAACGCCAATCAACATTGCATTCTTTGAGGACATTCTGAATTGACACATTTTCTAAGATTAACATTTTAAAAGAAAAGCAGACCACTGCTGTAGTTTCTGTGACTTGTTTTATTTTATTTTTATTATTATGATTAGTTACTGTGGCTTAATTGATGAGGAAAAAACAGGATTGACTTGTTAAGAACTTTATCTAATATTATTCTTGGTTTTGGTTCACTCTTATGGTAACTATTGTTTGTCTTGTACCTTGGAAAAGCGGTATCTAACCAGATATGCTCTTCTATAAGGAAACAATGGTAACATGTCCCTTACATCAGTCATCACATATCTTTGCTGACTCAGTTTCAATTTTATCTAAAAAATTGAGCTTAGATTTAATTTCTGTACTACATATTCAGTATCCTCTTATGTTTCCAGGGAGAAGGTAGTTATTCTTGATATCATGAGCTTGATCTCTGTTAGAGAAAATTAAGCCTTATATAGAACAGTAACACGAGAGTTAGTGGTAAATATTGTTTGGGATATGTCCGTGCTTAAAGCTCTTGGACCATATACTAGTAGCACTATAATTTCTAAAGTCATCTTTTATTTTGACAGTATTGTGAATTTGAAAAAAGGTCATTTCATAATAAAAAAAATTACAGTAATTCCCTTGTATAAAGTATAAACTAAAACTTGGAACCAAAGAACAACAGAATCTTCTCACCTGTGCCACTCTCATTTATATTGATAAATAGTTTAAAAAAGAATTAAAAAACAACCTAGACTAAGACATTGATTATTGAAAATCTATAGTTGAATTAAGTTAAAAGTGTTTATCCAAAAAAATTAAGTTAAAAGTCAAACCCAAGATCTTTGCTGTAAATCATATAATGTTTTCAAAAATCTGTGCACCATAACTGGAGACAAATCAGTCCTATCATGCCCAGTTTCATTTCCCTTCCCAATCTCAGTCCTAGATCATTCAGAGAGGGAGGCTAATTTTCTACAATTATGTAATTAAAGAGATTAGGAGGGTTCATTGTCTTCATGTGAGAAGTGTGGCGGTGTCATAATTTGAGAGAACTTTTGGAAACAAAATAAGGGTTGAAAGATCTGGTTTCTTCTTTTCTTTTAAGAAATAAACAGATGAAGTGTCCATTGTAAATTCTTGGCCCCAGCCAAGGAGGGAATTATACACTTCATCTAGGCCTAATCTTCACCAGTCAAGAAAAATGTAAAACCATGTATGTGACTGTATTGTCTATACATACTTACCACTTTAACATTTATTTTAGTGATTTAATCTATTTAAATAGTGCTTCTGATCCAGAATTTTGACTTGCATATCAATGCTAGATTCTGAACTCTTTTTCTGTTAGATTTGTGTGAATGGTGCGGGCACAGCACCAGTCTACAAATTCCTCAAAGCGAGTAAACCTGGAGGAACATTTGGGTCGAGGATCAAATGGAACTTCACCAAGTTTTTAGTTGATAAGGAAGGCCATGTCATCAACCGGTATGGGCCGATGACTGCCCCATTGGCCATCGAGGTAGGCTGCCTTTCCTATTCTTGATCTTATTGCCATTTGTGCATGCTGTGCCATTTTTAGATATAGTTATTCTTTTGCTTTCTCTTTGGTTTATTGAGTGCAGAAAGACATACTGAAAGCATTGGGAGAGATATAAGATTCTAATTCAGTTGGATCTAAATAAGTTGAATCCGTGGGGATGTGAGTAGAAAAAGATGTTAATTTACTTATTATTTCTATTAATTCATGTATTTAGTACCTCGCTTTTTTCCCCTTTTTATTTTTATTATATGTATGGCTTTCCAGGTCCCGTATATTCTTTACTTGTAAGACTAAGATTAAAACTGTTTGATGGAAATTGTCTAATGTAAGTAACAAGCGTTTTTTTTTGGTTGTGTGGGTAAGTTCGGCAGATTTGGTGAGCTCCCCTAAAGTCCTCCCTCCCCCCGCCTGCAGGGGGGACACATGATTTTGCAAAGTGATTTACATTTTTTTAGGGAGGGGGGGGGGTATAAATCACTTTTTTGTGCCAAGTTTCCCTCCTGCATG
>JAOXJP010000008.1:14338176-14356477 GCA_025762735.1 Platanus orientalis | reverse complement strand
CTAGCATCTATTTGTGTGGATCTACTGATTTTTTTTAAAAAAAAAGAAGTAAATTTGAAAAAGAAATGAAAAAAACTTACCGTAAATGTAAACCGATGAAGAACACTAAAAATACCTCTTTGATCCTTTGAATCTTTAAGATTTGAAGGTTTTTCTTCAAAATGATTGTAAGATTTAAGCAAAACAAGGATTTTGTAGCAAGAACAATGATTTGAGCGAGTTTCAATACGAGTTTAGGGGGTTTATATGCAAAATCTAAAAAAAAAAGGTTTTTACGTCACTAAGGTTCGGGAAGACGATCCGGGACATGGATCGTCCGATCCGTCATAAAAGATCGCCGAAACATGGAAGGAAGCACTGTATCGGACGATCCATTCTTCGGATCGTCCGATACAGGACAATACGGAACTATCCGGCACCATATCGTTTGATACGGAGACTAGATCGTCCTATACTCTAAGGATTGCGAGTTACATGGCTATATCTGATCGGACTAGGGCGATCCTGATACGGATCGTCCGATACTATCCCGTATCGTCCGAGATTTAAAACCATGCATTCGAGACCCAGAAGGCCATTCGGTCTCGGAGACCTAAAACCCCTGACTCCTAAAGTCGGGCTACCCATTTTTCGTTGGAATACTAATACCACCCGAAACTCCGACTATATGAAACCGCACCCGAAAACCGTTATGCGAATCGCATGACCTTCGCAACAAATCTGTTAGTAGGTCTGCTAAACTTGAAGAAAATGACAAAGATGACAGAAGACAGGAGGGACGCGGCCAAGAACGTGGGCAACAGTGTCACACGAGAACGTGAACAATAGTGCCACACGAGGACGTGGGAAAGCGACTGGCGGGATTCACCTCGATACGCCCCCAACCCGGGCCTATAAATACGGGTATTGCTTCATCTACCAGGTATGGGATTTCAGAAACCCTAGCAAGAGATTTATTTTAACTTCCCCCCTGTTCTTTTTGACTTGATCGTTGGAGGACTAAAGCTGGCACCCTGCCGGTACTAGTCCCCTGACCACTTCTTGGCCTCGTGTGTGCTGAGCCCGCCTTGCAGAAGACCGGGGTCTATTGTGGACCATCTAGCTGGTGTAAAGGGAGACTTGTTTTCCAATACATCATCACCAAACATCCTTTTTTTATTAGCATTCCAAACAACCCATGCAATTAGCCCGGGTGGTCATCCATTTGTTGACAAAAAACTATTAAAATAAGAAGAAATGAATGATTTATTTTTTAATATGCATAAAAGATTCAATATTAAATGTTTGATGGCCGACCAAAGCATTCTCTCATTTATACTTTTTAATTATTTTAATTTTTTGATGCTTCTTAAAGATAGACAATTCATAACTTGAGGCAACAGATGTGGAGTGGAAAGATTTCAGTCGTTGGATTGATGGGTAATAAGGAAATTATGGAGATTTGAAGTGGTCCAAATTCTAGGATTTTAAATTATATAGGTTAAGGTTGGGCTCCGGCTTTTTTAACCTCTGTCCAAACTTAGCCCAAAAATAAGTTGGGCCTTGTCATGTTTGCCCAAACTCGGCCCAAGCCTAACTTTAGTCTTCCTAACCCTACCAAACTTCGGGTTAGCCCGACCAAATTTGCAGCCTTATTCCTAAAACATTCCCAATTAGATCACAACTTTCTAATTTGGCTCTAATGGCCTTATTACATGTAAAACCACTAATTAAAGTTTCTAAAATAGAAAAATAATAGAAAAATAAGACTATACTATTAGATACTCCATGGAAGACTATCCATGGTCTTCCAACTTCTTCTTTTTGACATGTCATGCTTTCACATCAATTTGGAAATAAATAAAACCCTTATACTGGCTGATAAGAAATTAACCTAAAACTAACCAAATAAAAGAACGTCATATAAAAAATCTTAAACCCAAAATTCATAAAATACCCTTACATAAACCCATCAAATCTAAATATAGGATCTTTCTTGTTCCGTATCATTCTCCTCTGATTTGAAAAAAATTGTTTTTGAGTTTTGTAGTGGAAAAGAAACAACAACTCAAAGTAGCTCGAACCATGTCTCTGTAAGCATCTCGTCTCACAAGAGTCAGGTAGTGGAAAGATATCATAGTACAAAACATCCGCCTTTGTCTCTAACTCGTGGGCTGGTGTAGCTATCGTAATGGTCTGGATCTCGGCCTTGCCTAGAACATGCTTCTTGTCAGCTGCCTGGTCACGAATTGGGGCATCAATGGTACATGTGTCAGCAACCTTTGTCTTCCCACACTTCTTGCACATCACCTGTTTGAATAAATAACCAAGTGAAGCCTGTTCTTCTATAACAGCCTTAAACTGAGTTGAAACAACAGACCTGATCTTTCACTTCTTCTGTTTAATCAAACCAGATTTCATTAGCCAAAAACCCTGTTATAAAACCCCCACATTAGCCTGATCTTGCAGTTCTTGATAACCGTATCTCAGTCCCAATTCAGCCCCTGTTTTACAGCTTATCAAACCTTGTCTTACTACCCATTGACTGTCCTATAAAACCACTGTTTTCTCTCTTCCTAACCCTGTCTTTGATTCGGCAGCCTCTTGTCCACTTCTTTAACCTTAAATCTGCATCCTATCACCTAAGCTTTATAGCTTCATACAGGCCTGAGTCTGACTTACTCTTTGCTACTGGTTCTTAACATTGTGATGGTTGACTGACTCTTAATCTAATTTGGGGGTGACTGAACTTCTAAAGTGCTGCTAGTGTGCTTATACCTGAGGGTCTACTTCCTCTTTGAACATTCACCAGAGGGGGAATCCATTCTACACTATTGTGGGCCCATAACCTGCAGGTAATCAGCCAACCTGTCAGCCGTCCTACATCAGTTATTTACTTAGCCAAACCCATATATTTAAAGCTTGAGGAATGCTTCAAAATTCTTTTGAGTTTGTACTAGCCATTTTGATTCCATATACTAATCATATTAATTTGCACTTTGCATTAGCGCATGTAATGTCTAGAGTTTTCAGAACTAGAAAGTTTCTGAACGAGATGTCTTTGTTGTCAAGTTAAACTGGAACTCAATATTGGCACCCACTATAGGTTACCATTGGAAGAACTAAAGATATAATAACCACTTCTGTAACCGGAAGACTAATTTTTATGGGGATCCTGCCAACTTCGATAATGTATTTGCAATATTCTTTTTGCAGTCTTACTAAGTAAAATTATTTCATAATACATTTCTTTTTCTTGATAGACAAATGACCAACTTGTCAGTGCATTGTTTTTCTTCAAATGGAGACTAGACATCTGTTCATAAGCTGTATGTCAGCCCAAGCTACGTTTTTTGGAATCATCATACCTGTGGTTTTTTAGATTCATTCAATTTCAAAAGAAATAATGGATATGTTACACTTGTAAGTCTTTTTGAGAAATTTAAAAAGGCTAAAAAAGGAAAGACAAACAATTATGAAACTTATAAACATTAATGAAGATAATTACCATCAAAATTTTGCAAAAAAAAAAAAAAAAGTTTCATACATTCTGAATATTGCAATGGAAAAATAAAAATTATTCAGTTTCTGGTCAAACCTTTAAAGTTATTTTATTTTTTATGTATAAATTTCTCTGTGATTGTGACATTTTCAAAATATTGCCAGTAGTTTCTACTCTGGTTCTAGGAAGATATTCAAGAGATCAATCTGTCAAACTTGACAAACTCAAGTAGACCTTCATTTTGAATCAGTAGAAGGGAATATTTGTAATGGATGTAGAGTGTGACTGTCAATAGTAGACTCATGGCAGAAAGATTGCATAGGTGAACAGACTGTATGTCACCTGTTTGACTGCCTAACTTGTATTCTTAATTTTTAGTTTCAGTCAATACAATCAAAATAAAAGTAGAATCTTGGAAGAGTCATGCCCTAGGATGCCTTTGTGAAATTTATATGCATGGGAAAGAAAAAAGATTACGGAAATGTGGTTAAAAGTAGCTCCGTTATGATCCACATTTTCTGAGAGTATCCGATTCTTTTCTTGAATTATGTGGTCAAAGGCATATGAAAATTTAGGTAATTAATTTCTCTGTAGGAGTTTTCTCTAATATTTAAAAGAACAAAAAGTAGCCATTGTTAGAAACTTAACCCTATATGCATTTTAGTTGATTATCATTATCACCATAGGTGATGGGGATTGAATCTGCCCCAGGAAGAAAGGCCATTGCCCCTAGGATAAAATTAAGATTTTTATCTCCCTTATAGGGCCTATATGGTTTGTTGAGAGCATATAAACGGTGCAGCAGGCCTAGGAGGATTTATCCTAGAGTGTAACACATCAAATCTCAAAATCTCCCGACTTCCATAAGTCTTTAAGGGATTTTCAGGACTGGCTGTAATTGTCTTTTTTACTGTCCATGTGTCCATCACTCAATTAAGCACTTTCAGTCTTTAGTACTTTCTATTTTGGTATTGGTTTCTTTTATGGAACAGAAATCGAGAATTTTTTAAGCTTTTACTCAAAGTAGGATTTATAATACTTTCTAATTTTTGTTTCGTGAGTTTTAATAATAGTTTGCAAGCTTTGCTTTTGGTATGGTGCTCCCTAATCTGGTGAGACCCCATAAAAGCTTGGTGAGATCTTATTATTTGCTGTAGAATAGGTGCTAGATTCCTCTACTATCATCTTACTTTCGTTTTTTTCCTCCCACTTTTCTATTTTTGATTCAATTCAAAAAACCCCTATCCCAACTATTTAGCGTGGCTCCTAGTTTATTTTGTAATTTTGAAACCTTACTACATATTCATCTACTTCAATTAACTAGCATTTCAACCTTTTAACACACTTAAATTTAACCATATTTATAACCTAGCTTCCTTAGTTCAAGATCCTACAACCTTCTTGAAACTCTTCTGTTTCTTTCTTTCTTTCTTCTTCTTTTTTGTGAGTAGAATTGAATTAAACAAGGGAAATATCACTTGCCAATAAATAATCTAAAAGGATCTTCTCCAACCATGGGTGAGGACAGGAAAAACAAGTAGAAGGTTTGGGACTAAGAGTTTAAGAATCCCAAACTTGGCCAAATGATAAGCAACATTCTGGACCTCCTTATATTATATAAGGATATTACCTCAAAATAAAAAATTAAGCTTTTACAGTCCTCTACAATATTTCTAATCTGCCATGGACTATCTCACAAGTCTTTATCCAAAAAGCCTACTATATTTTAAGCACCTTCTTCTACTATTATTTTCTTTAACCTAATGCTTTAGCTAGTGCAGCCCAAATGCGTTGCCAGTCATTCGGCTATTGGAGGAGATATTAGAAGATATTTCTCTGCCCTAGCAAGAGTCAAACCACCTTTTCAATCTCTAATGACCACTCCTAGATCAGCAATTCCATTATGAAGTGAAGTTGTACCCCTGGTTCCCCTTAATTTTTCTTTCAATGCATCATCTCTAGGAGGGGACCATCTTTGAGTATCTTCATTTTTGCAGGTATCTCTCTTAGGAAAATTAACAGTCTCCAAATCCTGGATCAATCTACAAGAACAGGATTGCTATGGTGTATGACACTTAGGATCAGCATTCAGCTTTCTTTTTTGAAGGCATTTGACAAGGTGGTGAATGGTTGATTCTACCTCTTCTATACAAATAGGACACTTAGGATCAACATTCAGCTTTCTTTTTTGAAGATTTTCTGTAACCACCAGGGTCTCTTCTCTTAAAGTTTTAATACATTCTAGAAAAGCATGAAAACATCTTTGGTTGGGTTATCGTACTTCAGTTTTACCCTAGATTTGCTACCTAACCTGACTGGTAGGATAGCTGGATTCAACCTAGGTTGTCCTATATCAGTATGTGGTACAGTAGTCTATTAGAGTTAATCATAACTCCAAATGATTCTTAGAAAACTCTATAATAAATGATTCCGTATCCTTTTGAAATTACCAATTGTCCTAGGTGTTACAGTAATCTATTTTTAGTCAATTATAATTCTAAATGATCTTCCACAATGATTGATTCCATAAACTTTCAATTGTTGGAGGGCTGTTTATTTTGTTTGGAGGGTTCTCCATTTGGACCTTTGGGTTACTGATCTCAATCCAAGTAGGCTTAGAAAATGATTCCCTACCTTGTAAAATAATCAAATGGTCCTCAGGGGAGAGTAAAACTTAGACAAGCCTAGGCATACTGTGCACTAGAATCTAACAGAGACAAACTTGAGAGTGGTACCTGAAGTCTTAAAAAGCCAAGAAAGATTAGTAATGAAAATATATCAATGGATGATGGGTCTTCTAATAAGCTGCTTGTGCTTACAGCCCCTAAAATGTTCTATATATCACTTTGCATATCAGGGAGGTTTACCAGCTTGGTAATTTGAACGGTTTTTTCCTGTCCTACGTGCCACTAATACTATTTTCTCACCATAAGTTGGGACCAACTATTCTACTTGTTCTAACTAGGAAATATTTTACACCAAGAAATGATTACAGGGAAAATTGACCTAGGGTGGGAAGCTCGTTTGGGAAGCCAATCCTATTCTACTTCCCAAAGTTTTGGGAAGTGTGGTGAGGTGATTAGGGAAGTGCATGGATGCAAAAATGAGTGTATGGAAAAACGAGTGGAAAGTCTGGAGAAGCGATCCAAAAAGCAGATTTTTTTTAATTGAAAACCCTATGCTATTGGCTTTGAATGAAACATCTTTTTTTTTTATGGGATTTAGTATTGAGTTTTTAGGAAAAAATTGATTTTATTGTTTTTCCAATCTGATAATAAAGATTCAAAATTCCTTGGTTTTCATAAAGGTCTTCTATGGTCTAACTCAAGGATGCCTAATTATTGACAAAAATATCAAATAAGGTAAAATCTAAAGTATGGTTCTTTATACTGGTATAAACTTTAGCACATGATAAAATAATATTTGTTTTTATGATTAATTACCATCTTCACATGAATCTTAGGTATTTATTTCTGGGATTATTTACTTGTATATTGATTTATGTCATGAGTCTTTGTTACTTGCATAGTATCATTTTTAGGTTTGTTTATAACTTTATTAAATTTATTCACTTCGTTGAATTGTAGTTGCACTTATTGATTGTAACTTATTGTTAATTACTTTCTATTAATAATCACTTATTTTAGTTGTACTTATTGGTGATAGACATATTGTTATTAATTTTCTTTTAGTATCACCTATTAGCCTATTATTTTCATTTCATTTCTTAGTCATTTCATAATATTTTTCTTATGGTTTTGAAATTGCTTCCATAATGAACTCTACTCGTTTCCCAATTGCTTCTTGATCGCTTTCCCAATCACTTCCTAATCCCTTTCTGCTCATTCTTCGGTCGCTTCTTAATTGTTTCTTGCTCGTTTCCCAATGATTTATTAAGCATCGCTTCCAACTTCTCACATTCGCTTCTTGCTTGGGTGACTATGGGCTGGATTATAATAGCCATCAGATAAAAAATGACTTCAATCATCATCTTGGTTATGCATGTTACTTAGAGAATTGCAGAAATTAAAACCAATTGGCTTTTGTAAAACATGAACTGTTTCCAAGAGCTTATTTCAAAAAAATAACTGCAATCTAAGTGCCCAAATTGGGATATGGTCTCTGGATACTGTTACAAGAAACTGGGAGTCATAAACAAGAAAATTGCGTTGTATAATTATCCATGCAGTTTTCAGTACCAATATCAGTATCATATCATGTCAATACGAGTAACAAGCATGATAAATTATCAGGGTAATGTTCCTTGGAATAAATCTATTACTTCTTCTCAAATCTTCTTTGTGCAACCTTGCTCACAGCTTTATGTTTTTTGTTGCAAGATTATCAACGTGTATGACCAAAAATATGAGAGTGCGGCTTCATTCTGGCCAGATGTGCATCGGCGTTTAATTATCGGGTTGATAATATCACAACTTCTACTGATGGGATTGATGAGCACAAAAGCTGCCAAGCAGACAACACCATTGCTCATTGTCCTTCCTGTATTGACCATTTGGTTCCATAGGTTTTGCAAAGGTCGTTTTGAATCAGCATTTAAGAAATTTCCTTTACAGGTTAGTCATTAATCCTTTATTCAATTGTTAAGTCTTTGATGCTGCAGCACCTCTATCACCATCTGCACAACAAGCTGTTCATGCACTTTGAGTGACTGACAGCAATAGAGGTGCAGTGTCACTATTAGGGCCATCACATTGCTGGTGTACTTCATTGAAATAAAGGTAACACACATTTGTCATATCCCTTTGAGGAATTTTTTTGGTATTGCAGCACCAAAATTACCAATTGACAAACCTGAAGCCAAGCCATACATACAATAAGAAAGGTTGTTGGGGAAAGGTGAAACCTACTTGATGTGAGATCATTGATCATGTTGATAATGAGTTTCATAGGAACAAAAGAAGTCGATAAATACAGTTAAAAGATCTTTCTGCTTGTAATTTTTTATTTTGTGGGGAGTCTTGCACTTAAATCACCTTTTTACGGTCCATATGCACTGCATAGTATATAACATGGCTCAAGATGCATGTTTTCAACCAAAAGACACTGATAATTACAAAGCTGCACTTTTTGTCACTTGTGACGCCTATGGGAGACAACAACAACAACAACAACAACAACAACAACAAACAGCCTTATCCCAACTATGGGAGACTGTGGAACAAAAATGACTATATATTACAGCTTGGGCATGCCTTGCTTTCTGCTGCATGCTCACATTAAATGCTCTTGTAGATTTCCATGTCCTGTTTTCTATAGCTGCACAAAGGGTCATTGCGTTGGTGCAATGGTAGTGGCTTGGGCTGTCGGTGTGAAAACACGGGTTTGAATCTAATGAGCAGCCACTTTGTGCCAAAAAGCCGAAGGTTAGGTCTGTCTGGTCTACCCCTCCTAGCACCACAAGGGTATGGGACCATATGCACTCAATAAATTGTGCTTCCAGTTTGGAAGAATGATCTCTTTTTTTATCTTTGATCACAGGATGCAATGGTGAAGGATACACTGGAGCGGGCTAACGAGCCGAACTTGAATTTGAAAAGCTATCTCAAGGATGCATACATACACCCAGTCTTCAAGGATGACGAGTTTGAGAGATCCCTATCCATTGATGATGAAGAGTACAACCCAATGGTGCCAACCAAGAGAAATTTGCAGAGTCGTAACCCCTGTCAGAGTAAATATGATTCCCAAAACAGTACTGAATCCCAATCCGTTGATTAATACTAGGCTTCTACACCCATATTCAGTTTGTTCTAATTAAAATTCTTTGTTTTTGTGTTGATTCTTGTACTAGCAAAGCAGTTTTTTGTCAATTCAATCATTGTCAAGAAAAATATTGTACCTGATAATCGTGGTTCTACATGCTTGTCCATATGATACTATTTCTTTATTCATTCTTTAAAGGAGTTTTCAGGAAGATCAAAATGTTCTCTAGTGTGTGTTTTGCTCACGTAGTCTTTAACGTGGGGCCTGTTCAATGGTCGGTTCTATGGGTGGGCATGGGCTGGGCCAGTCCGAGCCTAGCCCGAAAAAGGGCTGGTCCAAGATTAGAACCCAAACTTTTGATAGGGCCCGGCTCGGGCTTACATATATATATATATGCATACTTTATTAAGTCGTTTATGGTGATTAAATTTTTGTAGCTTAGTTGGTAAGAATACTTTTTGCAAAAGGTCTTGAATTCGATTCTCAATGAAATCAATGTTTCTTTATAATACATAATTCATAGAATTTAAATGTATAATTTCATTATTAGCTTTTTTTTTAACTCAGGCTGGTTCAAAGCCCGATAAAATATATATAGGACCAGGCTTAAACCTAAATATTAAAATAATTTTGGGCCCAAGCCTACTTTTACGGGTCTGGGCCCAGGCCTATCATGGGCATGGGCCAGGTAGAGCCAAAAAGCATGGGTTATTTTGTCTTTTAACAAGGGTTGCTTTGTCTTTTAAAATGGAGCTTTTGTCTTTTTCTGATATTTTTGGTCATGCTATGAAAAACTATAGCAAAATTTGCTGCAGCTGATCATTTGGTGATATGGATGCTTCTTAGGATGATGGAACATGGAGTAGCTTATCATTTTGTATGATATGGAGTGTAGGTCACTCTTTTTCGTTCACATGGATTGAAGGCCTCTCCTGAACCGTGAATGGATAAAAAATGCTCACCTTATTTCCTCTCCTGAACCGTGAATGGATAAAAGGCCTCTGAACCTAAGTGCTAGGAAAATTTCTAAGGATTGAAAATAAAAATAATTCATATTTCCTCTCTTCTTTTCTTTTTGGCAAATGATTGTTTTATATTCCAGAAAATAGAAGCAAATGTCATATTCAGGATTTGGTGTGAGAGGATGTCATATGGAATAAGTGGGTGGAAATTTGAAATTTCATCTAACTCCCACCCATTTTATTCCATACGACATCATTTGGTGTCGAGACAGATCATTTATTTCGGTTAAAAATTGATACAAAGGAAAATTATAAAAATCCAATAAGTTCTAAATAAATTCAAAGTGGTGTCAGATCAAGTAATTAATTTAGAGAAATCTGAACTCATCTTTAGTTTTAACACCCGCAAAAAATATAATAAGATAGTTTCAAAGTGATAGTAATTAAAGTATTAAACCTTTCCAATTGCCAAGTAAAATGCCTTAGCCTTTTGACAAAAGAAAGAAATAAATCCTTTTTTATTCCCTTCATAAACAGCAAAGTCTAGAATATAAGGTGGAAAAGTTGTCACCAACATGAAAAGAAATTTTGATAATATCAGTTGTCGCCGTTATTTTTTCCTATACCATTGGCAGTTTTCTCATCCTAAAAAAAACATTTCGTAATGATAATTTCTTAGGAGAAACAAATGTTCTGTCCAGGAATTTTTATGTCTTAAAACCATGTCCTCCAACACATGCTGACACATGTTGGTTTTTTGAATATGATACGTCTTTTAAATAGGGAACAAAAGTTCATTTGAATACTTTCTCACGTTTTAACCTTATACATCCCATTTTTATCGGGTATCTATTTTTTTATTTGAAAACTGTTTTTACTGTTATAACCCTATGTATCTAGCCTTTGTGTGTAAGACACAGTAGGACATACAAAATCATGGGTAGAAATTTATTCCCTTTCTTTATTGACAACTTCGGACCTTGCTTCACCCTTAAACCGGTGTTACAACTTACAATGTCCCCATATCAGTTAAAAACAAGTCCTCAAAGTGTGGCATCGTCCCAATGCCACATGTACCCCAGAAATTAGAAGGAAGAAAAAGTAAAATAATAAAAAACAATCACGAAAAAGTGAAAATCACCCACCAAAGTTGATGGGTACATGTCGCACTGCACTTTAAGCTCCATCAATCACCAATCCGTGGGGCTGTTAACAATCTGGGCGATCCAATGATGAACATCCACCCAAGACAGACTATAGAAAAGAAAGTATTGGACCCCAAAGGATTTGGTACGAGTCCGACTCCCTTAGCTTAGCCCAAGGTCAATCCAGCATCAGCATCAGGGGCTGACACATCAGCACCAAAAAGTGAAAAACATCTCTAAAAAGTGTAAATCACTGTTTTGACGCTGATGTAAAGACCCTGATGTCGGTCTGACCTTGATCTAACCTTAGGGATCGCACCAAATCGGAGACATAGTTTAGACGGTCATGATCATCATATCAGGCCTTTTGAAGTTAAGACCAGTCAACATTTGACCATGATTTGGACGGAATGAATTGATCTCCTGAATGGGACGGTCATATGGAGTGGAGCATGGAGTTTCCATTAATTCCTGAACCATGGTTATGTCGCACCGCCTTTTGCCATTCTAATCTCAAATCAACTTGGCTGTGCGGTTCTTAGTAGAGAGAGAGAGAGAGAGAGAGAGAGAGAGAGGCTGTTGTGCTTGGCGTCTTGCTGTGGGATTGCAGCTTTCGGTCTCGGCACTTGCGTGGCCTCTGGAATCTCGAGACGCTAGCTAAGATCACTTACTGTGCTCTGTTTGGTGTTTCCTTCATCATCTCGTGGAATTATCAGAAAGGTTGCAGCTCCTCTAATAGAGAAAATCCAGTGTGAGTTTGATTCTTCACACTTCACATATCTCAATTGGGTTTTACTTGTTTTGCTGTGTTTTCGGATCTTAGATTCAATTGTTTGATGACTGAGCCTCTTGGAAGGGAAAAAGAATTTCTCGCTTTTTGTCGTCTCTTTGGGTTTTCCACTCTTCTGAATTGAGTAATCAAAATTTTGATGGACGTCTCGTGGAGAGAAATCCATGTGAATTCTAAACATGTGCAGCCTTTTTGAGATTTTTCTTTAATGGGTTTCTCTTGTTTTGGGATGTTAGCTTTAGTTATTCGATGATTGAGGATCTTTCGGAGTAAGAAACTGATTTTTTTGGCACCCTTTTTATCATTTTTGCATCTGGGTTATTTTCAAATCGAGTATAATGGCCTTTCGTCCACAACAGCCCCTGTGATCTGGGTCTTTTACACCTTGTTGAGTTTCTCAAGAAAAAAAAAAAAATTCGTGTCTGGATTTTAGATGCGATAATTTGATGATCGATGCTTTTGTTGAAGTAAGAATTGAATATAGTTGACCTGTATTGGAGAAAATCGAGTTTGATGTTCCATAAACCTCTAAGATTTCTCAGTTGGGTTTTTCTCTTATTGTGTTTTACTTTGGTTTTTTTGCTTTGGGTTCCAGAGATTTGACTATTGGGCTGTTGTGAAGAAAAGAAATGATTTTTCGCTCTCATTTACCCTTTTTCTTGTGTGGGTATTTTCAAAATGCCCCTCTCATGAAGAAAACTCTTTCAATTTTATCATTCATATTGGCTTCAAAACAGTTGACTATTATTCCCCCCCTCCAAAAAAAAAAAAAAAATTGACTACGTGTAGAAAAACTGATATGCTTTTGCATTCTATCCATAATACTCTTTTTTTCTTCTTCTTATTTTTCATTGCAGCCTTTTTTTTTTTATTTTTTTAAATTTAATTCAGTGCTACTCACATAGAAGAAAACTTCAAGTTGGTCCTTCTTAGATTTCTAACTGGCATTTCTTTATTTGACTTGGTTTTGGTTATTGCGGAATGTTTCTGTTTGCCTCATTTATTCTGCTAGATTTGAGGGGGTATTTATTTCATTAATGCTATTTATTTAGGCCCTGTTTGGCAGCTACCTGTGATGAAATCACTTCATTTCAAATTTCTAAGGCATTTGTAGTCACAAGGTGTTGGTTCAAAATGAACTCATTCAGATTTATACTTGATAACATATATCATTTCATTTTATAAAAAACCTACGATGACTTCATTTCTAATTTTAGTTAACAAATCAGTATAAATTTGAATGAGTTCATTTTGAAAAATCACTCTATGGCTAGAAATGCCTTGGAAATTTGAAATGAAATGATTAATTACAGGTGGCTGCCACACAGGCTATTGTAATTTCTGTTTTCTACATGAGGATAGCTACTTTCTTTTCTGTGAGTTGTTGCATGTATCATTACTTGTAGCTCAGATCTCTTGGCTGGGTTTCTTTCTCCAATGCTATCTTTGATTGTGTAGTTCTGAGGTCTTAACTGATGTTTCTATAATGATCAACCTTGATCCAATGTCTTGACAGTATTCCAATTCATACTACTGGACTAAATACTATCACACATTTATACGATCAATGTTCTGACTTTGTTTAATTAAAAAGATCCACTGTAGCATAATTTAGTTACTTTATCTACCATCAACATTGAGCTAACAAAGTTATGTTGCAATATGTATATCATTCTTGTTTTAGAGATACTCATTCAATTATCTGGCTCTCCTTGTCTCCTACAGAGAAACCAGCAAATTTAGTGGGCAAATCTCATCCTAGCTTGCAAGGGTTCTCTCATGCTTTTCAATTTTGGTTAATTTTTCTTTCCAAAGGTCAATGGCAGCTGTTCCACAGTCACTTACAATACGACCACAGTGTCTATACGGTGGAGCCATTGAATTGGCAAAGTTGACAACTCTCACACATTATTATGGTCGAAATAATGGGACCCGCAATGTAAGGAGAATTGATATAGGAAAAAAACAAACCTATAAAAAAAGTACTAGGGATGTAAACATGAATGCTCAGCGGGATCTGGATTTAAAAGTTTTTTCTGCCTCACGAAGTTCTGTTGATCAAATAGAACCAACTTTGGATACAAATCGTAAAATTGAAGTGGATGAGGGATCAGCTTATTTATTTAGGACAGAACTCGGTGGCCAGGTGAAGGTATCTGTTGGAAGGAAAAATATGAAATATGGAGTTTATATTGAAGTTTCATCCTTACCACAGAGGTGTAGTGAAGATAAATTGGTACTAAGCTGGGGCATGTTCAGATCTGATTCATCATGTTTGGTGTCTCCAGGCCCTCAAAGTTCAGCTCCAGAAACGAGGTCCAATACCACTCAAACCCCTTTCATGCTAAAAACTTTGGGCCGGCTGGCCCTAGAGCTAGAATTTGAATCAAAGGAAACTCCCTTCTATATTTCTTTTCTACTGCACTCTCTGTCTGATACTGGTTCAATTAACTCAGAAATAAGAAGTCATAGGAAGACGAATTTTGTTGTGCCTGTTGGCATTGGTTCAGGGTATCCTGCTCCATTGGGCATCTCCTTTTCTAGTGACGGATCGGTGAATTTTGCCCTTTTTTCAAGGAATGCGGAAAGTGTAGTCTTGTGCTTGCATGATGAGATGACAGATAAGCCCTCTTTGGAGATTGAATTGGATCCATACATTAATCGAACAGGCGATATTTGGCATGTCTCAATGGAAAGTGTGGGGCCCTATGTGACCTATGGTTATCGATGCCGGGGAGATATTCTTCGGAGAGAAGAAGACGGATTTCATGCACATCATGTTCTTTTGGACCCCTATGCTAAAGTTATCGAAAGTGTCTTTTCTGATCAATCTGGAACTGTTTCGCTCTTGAAGTGTCTTGGCCGCTTATGCACAGCACCTGCTTTTGATTGGAGTGGTGATATCCGCCCTTGCTTGGAGATGGAAAACTTAATGGTTTATCGATTAAACATGAAGCGTTTTACTGAGGACAGTTCCAGTCAGCTACCTGCTGATGTTGCGGGGACTTTTTCTGGTGTGACTGAGAAATTGCACCATTTCAAAGCTCTTGGTGTGAATGCGATCTTATTAGAGCCAATATTCCCTTTTGATGAGAAAAAAGGACCGTATTTCCCGTACCATTTCTTTTCACCCATGAATTTATATGGACCCACTCATGATGGTGTATCCACTATTAATGCTCTGAAGGAGATGGTTAAAAGATTGCATACTGATGGCATAGAGGTTTTAGTGGAAGTTGTTTTCACCCATACTGCAGGGAGTGGAGGATCCTCCTGTCAAACGATATCACTCAGAGGAATTGATAACTCGTCCTATTATATTGTTGATGGAGATGTTGAATCAAGAACCCAAAATGCCTTGAACTGTAATAATCCCATTGTCCAGCGGATGATTCTGGATAGTCTTCGGCATTGGGTGACTGAATTCCACATTGACGGTTTCTGTTTTATGAATGCATCTTCTCTCTTGAGAGGGTTGAACGGTGAGTATTTATCTCGGCCTCCTTTGGTTGAGGCCATTTCATTCGATCCACTACTCTCTAAGACTAAGATTATAGCGGACTGTTGGGACCCATGTGACATGGTGTCAAGGGAAATCCGTTTCCCTCATTGGAAGAGATGGGCAGAAATAAATACAAGGTTTTGTCATGATGTAAGAAACTTTCTGAGGGGCAAGGGTCTTCTCAGTAGCCTTGCAACACGGCTTTGTGGGAGTGGCGACATCTTTTTGGATGGGCGGGGCCCTGCATTCTCTTTTAATTATATTGCAAGTAACTTTGGACTTCCTCTTGTGGACTTAGTCAGCTTCAGCAGCAGCGGACTGTCTTCGCAATTAAGTTGGAACTGTGGGAAAGAAGGTCCAACAAATAAAACTGCTGTCCTTGAAAAACGGCTTAAACAGATCCGCAATTTTCTCTTCATCTTGTATGTATCACTTGGTGTTCCTATCCTTAATATGGGAGATGAGTGTGGCCAATCTTCTGGTGGTTCTCCATCATATGGTGACAGGAAATGTTTTGATTGGGGTGCTCTAAAAACAGGTTTTGGTGTTCAAACAACACAGTTCATTGCATTTCTAAGCACAGTTAGAATGAGGAGAAGTGATCTCTTTCAGAAAAGGAACTTCATGAGGGAAGAAAATATAGACTGGCATGGAAGTGACCATTCTCAACCAAGATGGGAAGACCCATCATGCAAATTCCTAGCCATGACATTGAAGGCTGACAGAGATAATAGTCAGATTAACTCAGAATCTTCTCAAATTTGGGGTGACTTGTTTATTGCCTTCAATTCGGGTGACAGTTCAGAGAGTGTTATTTTACCTCCACCTTCAGAAGGGATGACATGGCTTCGTTTGGTTGACACAGCTCTCCCATATCCAGGATTTTTCTCTACAGAGGGTAAACTCATCCCTGAACAGATGGCAGGATTAGTTTCTTATGAAATGAAGGCACACAGTTGTGCTCTATTTGAAGCTCGGAGTATAATTGACTGAAATTGTTCATTTTTGTTGATTTTTTTTTCTTTCCCTTCTGTATAATATTTTGTAGCAGTGGAGGAAGTATCATTCTCATGATATAGGATGTCAATAAGGAGGAGACTGTTGCTCTCAATATCTTTTTCTGTATTTGGGATATGCTAACCCTTGCAAAATTTCTTATCTTTTGCAACATTTTCTGTCATAATGATTGGTGTCAAGGACCAGAATTACAGATGAGATTCATTGCACCATGGTGGATGGATTGTGAAGATTTTGGTGTGGGCTTTGCTCATCTCCTCATGTTTTTTTCCAAATGTCATTATCATGATCTATCATTAGGTTAGTTTTTTTTCTATACTTCAAATTAGGTTTTAAGACAGGTTTCTGTTTCATTATTTTTCTTTTCTCAATGCTTTATTAAGATGACATTTTGAACCTTGTTTCAATCTTTCTGTGTGTGTTTTCATTGGAGTGTTAGATTTTCATTTGCATGCATACATGAAATTAGATAAAAAGTACTCATATTGTTGTTCCCAATTTTCATGTGTAAAGGAATGAAGGGAATAAGCTGTTCGTCTGGCCCATGGGTCATTTATGGCATACATCCAGTAGACCGGATCCTCTCCTGCCACTTATGACCCAAAGCGATGCAAGTCGAGGAAGAAAAGAGTTGGTGAGGGCTAGCGATGCTCTCTAGCAGGGGTGGCTGCAGTATAGCTTCTTACGAGAGAGGTAGGGGATCGAATCTACTTGGCAACATTCATCTGTTTGCGATGTTGGCTGCCTCTCCTATCAGTGGTGTGGGTGTTGTTCTATATTGGAAGTGTCAGTGGCCCAACTAAAAAAAGTGATGATGACACTAGATTCTACAACTTCTTATATGATATATATCCTTTCGGAACGGATCCTCTCCTGCTGCTTATGACCTGTTAAGGTCCTGTCAAACAGGTGGCAGGATACGATTAGAGGGAAAGAGTGAATAACAATTTTGAAAGATGATTTTCACTTTTTTCCCGCCAATTCCCTCATGCCACCTGTTAGACAGGACTTAAACAGGTCATAAGGCGGCCGGAGAGGATCCTAGACGCCTTTTAAACGAATGGCAAACAAGAGTCTGGATCCTCCGTGACATGCAAATGTTCTCAAAGTGCAACACATATACAAAATATTTTAAGCTCCAGTCAAATTTGGGAGGGAGTTTTAAATTTTTGTATACATGTCACGTAGACACTTGTTGTACGTTAATGTAGTTTAACTTACTGAATAATATCATGAGTCAGTAAACAACCCATGTGATTCTATGTACAATATCAAGGTGACAGGGCGGGTTCATGCCAATCAATACAAGATGGGGTTGGCTGTTTAAGTTGTTTCTGCTCACTCGTGGGTCCCTCATTGAAATAATTTCCATTAAACAAGATGTTAATAAGTTGTCACATTTTAATGTAACTGACAAACAAGAGCAACAACAGCAACGCAATCAAAACGGGAACGATTGTTGCTGTGACGATTATAACATGTAACCGTTTAAGTGGCATCCCCAAAGAAATCCATTTTTTTTTGTTTGGCCACTCGGACCCTCCCTACTTGATTCTGCACCTATAATATTGGCCTGAAATCCTCTACGCCACCCCCCTTGTGAGCCACACAAGGGGGGATCAACTCAGTTTTTGAGATGTCACGTCACCTCCAAAAAGTGAATTGATTCCCCCCTTGTGT
>JAOXJP010000008.1:14327400-14338076 GCA_025762735.1 Platanus orientalis | reverse complement strand
CCCCAAAGAAAAATCTGATTCTTTAATTGCTGCTCCAATATTATGTAGCTTGCTCACCAGGAATCCATGCAAGAACAAGAACCTCCTTCAAAATGATGAAACAGTTTCCGATCTCTAACAGCAATCTTCCTTTTAAAAGCCATTGAAACAAGCTTCATAGCAGAATGGCAGTCCCTGCAAATCCGAATATTTTTCATAATTCTAAGCAACGATCCAGGCTTTGTACAGATAAACCCAAAAGCCAGAGCCAATTTTTCACTGTGGTACCCGATTACAGCTTCTTTCTCCTCTTCTTCTACATCAAACACAACCCCTTTAATCTCTGCTGAATATCCAAACTTTTTTATCTCTCTAACCATGCCTTCCCACACCAAATATATCTCATCAGTCTTGTCATGGGATCTGTCTCCTGCTACAAACTCATGAACAACACCATCCACCTCGATCAAACTACTCCCAGGGACCCGTTTTATTCTCCTTCTTCGCATAGTTCTCATAACTTCTTCAGCATCATCTCCTTTGCCGGACTCTGCATAAATGTTTGAAAGAAGAATGTAACGTCCATCATGGCATCGATCAGACTCTATTAGAAAACTCCCCACCCTTTGGCCCAATTCTGCATTGCCATGGGTCCTACATGCACCGAGAAGGGCCCCCCATATGACATGGTCCGGCTTGATTGGCATGCTAGCTATGAACCTTTCTGCCTCCTTCAGCATACCTGCACGTCCAAGAAGATCAACCATGCATGCGTAGTGGTCCAAATCAGGTTTAATCCCATGAATATCAACCATTGAATTGAAGTAGTTGAAACCTTTCTCAACCCAACCCTTGTGGCTACAAGCACACAAAACTGCAATGTAGGAGATACTATCTGGTGTGATGCCTTCACTCTTCATATGCTCAAAAAGCTGAAGTGCTTCGTCGCTATACCCATTGATTGCCAACCCAGAAATGGCTGCTGTATAAGCAGAAACATCCTTCTCTCTAGATGAACCAAAGACTTGCATTGCTAGATTGATGTCGCCACATTTAGCGTACATGTCAATGAGAGCTGCAGAAAGTATTATATCAATATTTACATGGTTCTTTCGAATGTAAGAGTGAACCCAATTCCCATGATCCAGAGCTCCTAATTGAGAACATGCAGAAAGAACACTCACCAGAATTGCAGCATTCGGTTCCCAGTCCAGTATTTGCATCTCCCAAAACAAAGCCAAAGCCTCCATTGGCTGCCCATTTTGAGCATATCCGGAGATCATCAAAACCCATGAGACCAAATTCCTCTTGGGCATGTCCGCAAAAAGCCAATGGGCATCATCCAAATGACCAAACCTCACAAGCCCACCAATCATACAATTCCAAGAGACTTCATTTCTTTCCGGCATTTTGCCAAACACTCCAAGAGCTTCAGCAATTTCTCCATTTTTAACATACCCTGTAATTAGAGAGTTCCATGACACAACATCCAAGTCTCCACTTTCATCAAACATAACCCGTGCATCTTCCAATATCCCACAAACCGAGTAGAACTGGATGATCGAATTGCGGACAAACACATCCATTCCAAAAGACTTCTTGATTACCAGAGAATGAAACTGCCGACCCAAAAAGGAAGAAGTGCAGTTGGCACAAGCTTGGAAGAGGAAAGTGAAAGTGAAGTTATTGGGGGAAAGATCGAGTTCAGCCATCCGGCTTAATATCAGGAAAGAACTAGACAGGGAATCCGGACGACGGGCACGCGCGAGACCACGGATGACAGTGTTGAAGGGGAAAATGATGTGGGCTACTGGCGTTTGGAAAAGGAGGAGGAGGGCGTAATCGATGTCGCCGGAGGGATGTAGCGCGGAGAATGAGATGACAGGTCGGAGGGAGGAAGGAGGGTGAGGCAGACCTTCGACGACAAGTCGAGCGTGGGCTTGTTTGAATTCTGCCATGGATTTGCATCTATGGAAGATAGCGGTGAAGGAGAGGTTGCAGACATTGGGTTTGAAGGCCATTGTGATCGATTGATCATGGAGGCGGAGATCTTTTTCTCATGCGACCCTGAAGAATAGAAGAAAATGGAGGGAAAATTTAGTTTCACTTTGATATTTCTTAGGGGAAGGATGCTCTGTCCAGGACACCAGGGGATGTCGTATGGAATAAATTGGGTGGGTGATGCATTTTTTTGAATATGAAATATGCATTTTATTCCATATAACGGCCCTGGGTGTAGCAGATCCTTTTCCGCTAATAATTTCTTTTTGTTCTATTTCTTTAACTTGAGTCAAGGACAGCATTGAAGGGTTCGTAGGATCAAGTAACTCAACCACCATTTTCAATTGTTTTAGTTAGCTGCTATATTTACTTATTTAATTTCTAATTTTGGTGAAACACTGTTGTTAAAAGTCTTTTTGGTTCAGGAAGTGATAATTGGTATTTCTGCATATTGAGGTATTTATTGTTACTTTCACGCTCTCTTTTAAGTTCTATTGCCTCTAGTTATCACATGTGATATATTATGTTACATTTATTGGAACCTATTGTTATTTGAATATCACTTTACTGCAATAGAATGCTGATGTATAGGATAGATCAATTGTCATGTCATTTGTTTGCTAGTGTCCCTGATCACATAACCCGATTTGGAATTGCATATTGCCAGGATAGAAGAGAGGTGATGCAAGTTGAAGGTGCTAAAAGGACAAGAGGAAGGCCAAAATTGACTTGGGTTAAAGTACTAAGTAAAGACATGACAACTTAAGCAGGTATGGCCATAGATAGCGTAAAATGGTGGAACAGGATTCATGTAACCAACCCCAAGTAGTTGGGATAAGGCTGTTATTGAGAACCTTACTTATAACACAAATACATATGTAGTACAATATTTTGTTCTGCAGACAACAATCAAACTATTTTTATGCAGCTTGTATACAGTTTGAATTGGGGAGTAAGGACAATGTCTCAGCGTAGAATGCTGTAATTGCTGGATTTAGAAGAAACAACACGGTCCATTTGGCAATCCATATTCAATGAGATGCCTGCAAGGCATGTTGTCTCAAGGAGCTCCATGATTTCAGCTTGCGCACAAAGCAGGCGGTGCGATTTGTTGCTAGAACTCTTCCTTAAGATGTTAACCAGTTGCCTTCAGCCTAAATAAACCACCATGGTGGGTATTCTCACTGCCATTGTCACTTTAAGAACATTAAAGCAAGGAAGATGGGTCTATTACTATGTTAAGTATCAAATCCATCCCTCTCAGTGACAATTTGAGAAATTTGAGAAATCAAAGTACTTTTCATTGTGGTGCATCCTCTGTTTTACCTTGCACTCTATGGTGCTAATGACAGTCTATCAATGGCATAGCAGGGGTAACCCAGGATCCAATTGTGCCACGTATACCATCTATTTAAAAAATAAACCCTGTTGGATGACCTTGATCACCCAATCAGTCAGTTACAATCATTTGATTGGATCAAGACTTTATACAGGTATCTCTCTAGGGATACCTCAGTCGAGTGCACCACATGTAGAAGAAGGCTAAGCTCAGTTGCTGAAGTTGTGTACAGAGATCGAATTTCCTACAAGAAACCACGCAAGTCAGCTTTAAGTCAATCAAGGCAAACCTGTAGCCAGTTCATGAGACAGTCATCTTCCATGGGAACAGGCTTTAACAGCAGCATGAAGCACAAAGTTAACGGCTTCCAGGATATTCCATGCAGGTCTCAAAGAGGCATCTTCACTACCAGGATCCAACAAATTACTACTTCCAGAAGTTATGGGAGTTAAAAACTGGCTTCCTCCTTTATTCATCTTTCTGAACACCATGTTGAAGAACAATAATCTGATGGAGTGGGGTCCCGTGGACCAGACCAGAGAGGATCAAAGCTATACAAGCTTGATGCTAATGATACCAGAGCATTAATTTCGGATATGATTCCACAAATATGGGTTCTGTTAATGATGGACTTGGAACTGTTGAGAGTCTCCTGCTTCAATTCTGCTTATATTTCAATCCTTGAGTGTGTTTCCAGAGTATATCAACTGGGGAGTTCCAGACCGGGTGGAGGTATTCAGGAGTTAGATGGGACCCAACTGAGAGCATGTCTCCCATGATATGCACAAGAGGTGGATGATTAAACGTCCATAGCATCAATAAAAGAGTAAATGCATTTAACAACACTGCAGGAGCAGAGGTTTCCTCCCCCATCGTCAGTCTAAAAGACATTGGATGCACATGACCCAAAAACCTCAAAATGCATGTGCAAGTTGTGGACCCAGGGAGTAAATGTTAAAAAAGTAAAAATAAAATTGACAAACATTAGATCATAGCTGACATGAAGGTCATATGGAGTCACCACGCCATGCATAGCCCTTCCCTTTTTTTTCCCCTCCTTTTATTTCAGAAAAAAGGCCAGGTTGATATCCTGCAAAAATGTCCAGCTTATTTCAATTTTCAATTGGTGGGTCACCTCTTGAATAGGGCTAGCCCAAGATAATACCAATAAGTAACATGCATCCCCCCACAGTTGAAACTTTGTCCTCACTGTTGACGTAATTCCTTTTGGACCAGCTAGTTCAGAAGGCCAGAGAACAATGAAATGATGGGATAATCATACATGCCATCAAGTTCATCCTCCTTCATTTTCATGACATGAGTGCCCAGGTGATCTCTCTCTCCCTGCATGGATAATAGATGACTGATAAAGTATGAATCTTCTTAACTCACTACTACATCAAAAATGAAAATTTTAATTAATTAATTAGGGAAAAAAGGTATGAAGATGCCAAGCATCAACCTCTTTGATGGTGCTCTGTGCTTCTACCATTTTCAAGGGTAATAACTGAAAAATCATTTTTCACAATAAAAGAATAATGTAGAACTTCATTCCATTAGAAAAATAGTTTTCACATACCATTGATGTTCTTCAAATCAAACTCAAAACTTGGTACATACCCTTCAAGCTTTGATTGTTTTATTAGAGTTTGGTGCATCTCATATATTTCTTTAGATTGCAAATGAGTTGTATCTTCAACAAGAAATCTGTGAACACCACCATCTACTTCGATCCAACTACAACCAGAAGGCTTTTTAGTCTGCTTCTCCTTTACCAGTCTTCTCACCCTAGCAACATCCTTCCACCTACCTACAGAAGCATAGATGTTTGATAACAAAATACAGAAACCCAAATTAGGATCCTGCGATGACAGTATAACTTCACCAATTTCATCGGCCAATTTCACATTCCGATGGATTCTACAAGCACTAAGCAAAGCACCCCAAATTATTGAATCAGGTAAGACTATCATGTTTTTGACCAATTCAACCGCCTCATTTATATGCCCAGCTCGACCAAGAAGATCAGCCATACAAGAATAGTGCTCAACCTTTGGACTCAACCCATGCTTCTTAACCATATTAGAAAACTGAACTCGTCCCTCCTCAACCAATCCAGAATGGTTACACGCCGATAGCACTCCGATGAATGTGATATCATTGGGGGCTGCTCCTGCCTTCTCCATCTGTGTGAGAACAGCAAGGGAATCCTTCCCATTGCCATGGCATGCAAGCCCTAATATCATGGCATTCCACAAGGCCGCATCTTTCTCCCTTGTCTTGACAAAAACTAAGCAAGCATCGTCTATACTGCCACATTTTGAGTACATATCAACGAGAGCAGTGGCAAGAATCACATTAAGTTCCAACATGCTCCGACCCAGGTAGATATGAATTTCTCTCCCAAGTTCTAGTGCCCCCATGGCAGCATAAGCAGACAAAACATTCACCATTGTGATTTCATTTGGTTTCACCAACTTTGCTTGCATAAGATAAAACAGTTGGATTGCCTCTTCTAGCAATCCACGCTGAACATAACCAGTGATCATGGCATTCCAAGTTACCAAAGTCTTACTTGACATACTGTCAAAGAGTCCCCTCGCCTTCTCCACATCCCCACATTTTGAGTACATATCCATAAGAGCAGTACACAAGATCGCATTCAAAGGGATTGCGTTAACATCTATGAAAACTGAAACCCATCTCCCTAATTTGAGATCAGAGAGGCTCGAACATGCAGAGAGAAGGCAAACCATTGTTGCTGAGTTGGGTCTGATGTCATCATCCGAAAGAAGCATCCGCAGGAACAAACTCAACATTTGGACAAGATCCCCTTCCTTTCCATACCCATTTATCAGAGTGGTCCAACATACCACATTCCTTCTAATTGGCATCTCTTCAAACAGCTCTCGTGCCTTTTCAACCTCCTTCCCAGAAACATACCCAGAAATGATAGAATTCCAAGAAACTTCATCTCTCTCTAGCATTTCATCCAACACACGATGAGCAAAGTTTATTCGGGAGCATTTACAGTACATGTCAATCAATGAATTATTGACAAAGAGATCGGATTGGAACCCAAATTTAAAAACATGGTCATGTATCTGCTTGCCTACTTTGATCAAGGAGAGGGTCGAACAGGCCTTAAAGACAAATGGGTAGGTGAAATTACTTGGTTTTACACCCTCTCGAAGCATTTGGGAGTAGAGAAACAAAGAATTTTGAGGGGAGCCATTGAGGGCGTAGCCTCGGATCATGGAATTCCAAGAGTAGTCATTAGGGGAAGGGATTTGGTTAAAGACAGCCCGAGCATAGTCAACAAAGTGGAGGTCGAAAATCTTTTCCAGGAGATGGTTGTGGAGTGGGAGTCCCTGTACAAGGATTTGGGCGTGGATTTGGTGGATTTGAGTGAGGGTGAAGGAGCTGCGGAGGAGAAAAAGGAACATGGAAGGTGGGGGAAGATTACAAATCCTCCTAACCGCTATAATAGGACTTCACATGAAAGCTTAGTTAGTGAACCATTACTCTACCTCTCTGGACCTTTCTGGCTCTCTTAGAGCTGGAGCCAGGGGAAGAGCCGAAGAGGTCAATTTTTGTGATTTGAATTGAAGGGTAGTTTGGCTATTCTGCTTGTAAATTACTCGTTGCCCTGAAATTGCTTTGATTGGAACACACTAGGTCCCTGTTTGGATATGTGCCCAGAACGTTCCAATCAGGCCCAACACACACCAAGCCTATTTGAAGATGGACGTTCATGGGAACTGTTTTAGGCATAACTTATGCTCGGTAGGGGTGGCAATGTTTGACACGACCTACAAGAACCCGACACAAAAATAAGCGGGTTAAGATTGACCCTAAATGTGTTTCAGGTCAAAACAGGTCAACTCGCTTTGACATGATTAATAAATGGGTCTGGTCAGGGTTGAGCCAAATCGTCTTATACCCTTACCTTGACACGACATGAACCCGATTAGCCAAGATGAATTACCACATAACCCGCAAACCCGACATGAAAATAAGTGGGTTAGGGTTGACCCTAAGCATGTTTTGGGTCAAAACAGGTCAACCCGCTTGATAAATGGGTTAGGTTAGGGTTGAGCCAAATAATCTTATACCCTTATCTTGACATGACATGGCACGAACCCAACCCACCAACACAAATTGCCACCCCAAATGCTTGGTTGAGCAAAACGGATTTCCTACAACAAAAAAGCCTGCGGCGACCCTCAAGCGCAAGGCGTTGGACAACACGCAGGAAAAAACAAAACAACACCTAACACTGGCACACAACATGTGTTGCCTGGCGCTTGAGGGTCTCCGCAAGCTTTTTCACTCTAGAAAATCCGCTTTGCTAGTGGGGGCTATAGCATCACACAACTTGTTTCTTGTATTTTCAATAATGGAAGGAATATACAAAAGAAGGGGATACATCCCCTCATTTTTAGTTCTCCTTCTTCGTTACTCCCAAGTCTCATTCATCCTCAATTGGTCCAAATGTGTTCATGTCATTTTTGTGTTAGAGACTTGTGCTTGACATATTGTTGCTAAATGTGGATTGGGTGTTAAGCACAAATGCTAATAGCATATGCTGTGACGAGGACATAGGTCCAGACAAGAGTTTCAGGTTTGTCAGAGATAGCATAGGAGGGTCATGCCCATGTTATGGTTTCATTAGAGCTTTTATTTTATGTTTTAATATGTTAGTCTCTAGCACATGTCATGAGGGTATTTTTGTCTTAATATAATAGTTTTAGTGGTATTTTGGTTATTATATGTGGTATAAGTTTTTTGTGTGGATATCATTGTATTAGGGTTTTTTTTTGTTTGTTTGTTTGTATTTTCTCATGATTCCGGTGTAATAAGTTTGATCATGGGGGCTATAAAACACCCCACATGACCAATAATTTTGGTAATGCAATGAAAACAAAACTTTTGTCTCTCATGTATTGATTTCTTTCAAGGCTTTCTTCTTCTTCCTCCTTGTTTGTAAGTAGAGTGCATAAAACCCTGTAATGAGTCTAAGATGTTCTAGTTTAACGGTTGTAGTGGAAGCTACTCCTTCCCCTTGGGTAAAGGTCTTCTATATATATATATATATTTTTTTCTTTTATCTTATTTACAGGTTGTTTAGATTGCCTGCAAGCAATAATCTATAGAAGATCTTCTATTACACTCTACTCTCAAAGGTTTTTGAGTAACTCAGCATTCAAGGGTTTGGCCAAAACTCCTACAATCAGTTTGGGGTACTGCTACATAGATTTTATTGTGGTTTGAAGTTCTTATCGGAAGATACAGTCTGCTCAAGCGTTAAAACCAGCATAAACACCCTGCACGATAACAACTTTAATTCCCTCAATTTTAGGAGTTAGCCTTTAAATTTTTTCCAGGGTGTTGGGAACTCTTGTACGATATATGTAGTGGTGGGCCCCATCTCTAAGGGCCCCCTTATTTGCTGTTGATCCAAAATTCCCCACTGGAGGCGTGAAAGGCTTTATTGTTGGCTCTTCTACGAGAATCACTCCCAACTCCTCCTCTTTTTGATTCAGCCAGACCTGTTGTAATAAGGTATTATCAACCCTTACACGATCCTACAAACGTCATCCTTCCATCCAACAAATCCGGAAAGATCAAGATACAACCAAAAATTCATGAACCAGGCGTGAACAGGGCAGAAAATCCTCTTGCACGAGACCAGCCACCAAACCTTCTTTATTTGAATTTTTTTGATTTGGATTTTTCTGAGGTGTAGTACACACCTAGACGATCCAGCAGCAACACGTACTTGTTTAAAATATCTTCTTAATGAATAAAATTCTGTTGGAAAAGTTAATGGTTGGTAGCATGACTTCTATTGTCCCTGGACATCACGATCACTTCTAGTTTGGGGATTTTGCTTGGTTTGATTGATTCGCAACCTGGATTCCTCTCTTGGGAGTTCTAATCTTCAGTTTGGAGACACCCACAAGGTATTCCCACCACTTTACTATGGTCTATTCGAATCCCTTAAGCTAGTGTTTTTTAATGGCTATGTGATATTGGTTGAGTCTGTCAGAGGCTATTAGAACCTGAGTTTTTCCTGTGAAACTTGATCTATAGCAATCATCTAATCATCCAAAACATATCTTGATGATTCTAGAATAGCTACTCCATGTTTCCATTAATCTGTGTTTGAAAATTTCCCATGTTTTCTATGTGTTTTCTTCCCTCTATATGATTCTGAATTTTCTAGACAACACCTATCCATGAGGCTAGTTTCCTATTTCATTTGTGATCATGCATCTAATTTAGATTCTCTTTTGTTTGTTACTATATATGTTTAAATTCTTATCATGCTTACTGGATCAAACTAAATCTTAATTTGAATTCATGTATGAATGTGTAAGTAAGAATCCTGTTTATACTTTGATATTACTTTTGTAATTTTATGTCTAACTCCTTTATGCACACACCCACTAGTCCATATGCATGCTGCATCATGCTGAGCATGCCTATTAAGCACAACATTACATAGCATATACCTAAGGGTGTCAACAAGCAGAGTTGAGCTGAGTTTTGCCTAACTAAGCCTAGTCTCACACAAGGATTAGAGTTAGGCTAGGCTCAGCTCATAATGAGCCTGAGGTGCTGAGCTCAGATTCAGCTCCTTAAGATTGAGATGAGCTCATCTCAAGCTTAGCTCATAGCTCACCAAAATCAAGTTTATAGCTTTAGGTCCAAATTTTAAAGCATTACATCCCATAAATATAAATTTTGTTGACATATATATATATATATCAATTGGAAGTTCAAGTGCAGCTTTGTGAGCTTCAAACAAGACTCAAGCTCAGCTCATCACGAGCCGAGCTTCAAGAAAAGCCAAGCTAACTTGATACATTGACAGACCTACATGTTCAATTAACATTATTTGTGACTTGGTATTGGGCCAACACCATGCGATTAATATTGGCTTTGTGTGAAATCTTATGAGTTAATATTTTGATATGTTTTCCCTTGCTAAAAAAAAAAAAAAAACTGCAACCTAGTGCCTGATGCACCACAACATGGAACTACCTAGCTGATACAAACACATACATGCTCATATATATATATATAACCTACTTTAATGAATATTCATTTAATAAGTATCCAAGTATCCAAATTCCATAAAGTGAAAACCGTAAAAAACTATAAGCTAACAAAATTCTATCATGAAAGGCAAAGCTATTAAGAACAAAAAAAAATCCCAAATGAGTGGAGGAAAAGTATTATGGTCCCTATATACAAAAATAAGGGAGATATTAAAAATTGCACCAATTATCGTGGGATCAAGCTTATGAGCCATACAATGAAATTATGGGAGAGAGTGATTGAACATCGA
>JAOXJP010000008.1:14315843-14327300 GCA_025762735.1 Platanus orientalis | reverse complement strand
GTTTATTCAAACGCTATCTTCATCAGCCCGGATCCTCTGCGTTAAAAAGTGTGCAGTTAATTGGTGGCAATACCCAGCAAGACCTCAAAAAATGGTGCTGTTTTGGAACTCCCTCCCATTTTTACCACGTGTCATGCACTGAGTTCAACCACCAATTAACTGCACACTTTTTAACGCAGAGGATCCGGGCTGATGAAGATAGCGTTTGAATAAACTTATATAATTGACTTTTGACTTAAAGAATCAGTTACTTATTTATAATAATAGGGTTCGATTTATCAAAATTTTCGCATAAGTCAGTGGCTCAATTTATCTGGTAAGTTGTTGGATCCCAACTTAAAAATAAGTCAATTCTCCATTCCCTTTCCTACTTATGACTTATGCATAAGTAACATTTTAATTTGCAAACCAAATGCAAAAACTTAGACTTATGACTTCTAGAGTGCTAGAAGTCATAAGTTGTTAAAAATAAGTTTATCCAAACGCTACCTTAGTGTTTGTGTTGATGTGATTCTTGAAACTGGAAATATGGCTTCATGCTTTCTCATTAACTTGTTGAAAGAAGGGATTATATAGATAGATACATGTGCGAAAAAAGTGAACTCAGCCACCATCACCGAAGGATAGGTCACAAATCGAGAGGTTGGTTACAAACCATTTCCACATTAAGCAGTCAAATTTAATGATAAGTCACAGTTCTATACAAGTTCATCCCTTCTTATTTAATGGTAGCCCTTTTATTTATCTCTAATATTTACTTTTATTGTCGTTGTCCAGTACATTTCTAAGTTCCTCAATGAAAAAGACAATTCTTACAATGGAGTTCTTCATTTATTTCATAGTTTTCAAAAATAAATATGAATCAAGCATTGATGTGTTCTTCATACTTTGAACAAAATAAATAAAGGTCATCACCCAGGTCCTGTAATTACGCGGTGTTGGGTGGGTTAGATCGGAGACAGACCTAACCTTCGGCTTTTTTGCACCATGTGGCTGCTCACTAGATTCGAACCTGCGTTTTCACGCTGAGTCACTACCATTGCACCAAAGCAATGACCCTTTTTGAAAATAATTAAATAAAAATTCTCTTTTTTAAAATTTCGGAAAAAAAAATTCCTATATATATTTTTAATTTCCATGTAGAAATTATAGTCATCCCCAAGAACATATATTTCTATTTGGTGGGGACCATATCTTAGATGGGCCACACACATAAATGCATACGGATTGGACAGTTGTAACAGTCAAATGTGGATATTTCACCATCAGAGTTTCAACACTAGGGGCTTCCTCAGTGTGTCTCAATTGGTCTGATCCAGATGCCAATTATAAACAGAAGTAAATTAATAATAGTTAAAGGTCTTGAAACATAGGGCATACAATAGCTTGTAAGGAGGAAAGAATGGCAACACTAATATACCATGAGCATACAACAACAAAATTTTGATGCCTGGTTCAGCATCTTCTCAATATTTGGGGAGTAGAATCCAATTGATGACTAGAAGTCCTCATCCAGTTTGAAGACAAAATTTCCTCCTCCATCTTGTAGGCTAGACATCACAGAAGCCTTCTGATAGTCACCCACTCTTCTCTCAAAGAAATTTGCTTTTCCTCTGCATATTCAAACAAACAATCAATATCAATTAATTGGAATACTCTGAAATTATCAAGAGAAGAATCCTTAGTCATCATCGTTGATGGTACAGCCCAATCTGTGCATCAATTTCTAGACCCAACAATTGTTGGCAAGTTCTTAGATGAGGGCTCAGCCCATAAATCCTACCAATTGGAGAAGCATAATTGTCTGATAATTAAAGCTTGAACAGCTAAAATAATGTTAAGCCATTAAAGAAGTCGTTACATCAGGCGATTATGGGTGTTATATTATTTGGATTTATGGTCTACGGTCACCCCAACAATGGTCCACCAATTGAATGAGCCAGATCAATGACTACGTAGCCATGTGCAGGGACTGGGCAAGGGCAGCATGAACCATGTAATTTCTAAACATCAGGTGTAAATGTTATGAATCCATCAAATTCATGAAAAAAAATCCCAGTTCAGGTTAAGTAGACAGTAATTCATATAGAAACTACATAGCAGAACGTACCACATACAGAGAAATGGGACTTCCCAGACTAAATAGAAAGGTTGCAAGTTTGTAACCACTTGAGATTACAACGATACTTTTATTAGATTGGTAAGAATAAAACCAGAATGAATGTAGGCATATAATCAATACTCACTGCAAGGAAATGAACTCCATCCAATCAAAAGGGTTTTCTGCATTATACTTCCTCTGGCAACCCAAAGCAACCTGAAAACGTACAAGCATTAAAGCTATAATATCCCCACCAAAAAGATTTCCCAATTCAGAAGTTAAATCTATAGAATAAGATTACCAGTAAGCGATCTGCGACAAATTTTATGTACTGGCTCATGAGAACCGAGTTCATGCCAATCAATGCACATGGGAGGGCTTCACAAACAAATTCAGTCTCAATTACCACAGCTTCGTGCACAATATGATGAACCCTTTGCCAATTTAGTTCCCTCCGTAACAAGCTGTAATAAAAAAACTTAAGTAAATAATTACTTTCAAAATTTTCTTTTCCTCTTTGGCAGGGAAGGTGGGATCTAATCCATGACCACAAAGTTAGAAAATAGAGGAACTATAGCTCTACCCCAAGCAGAAGATATATTAGATAAACAAGCACACCTGTACAGAAGGCAAGCAAAGTCACAGTGGAGACCCTCATCTCTTGAAATAAGCTCATTTGAGAATGTCAAACCCGGCATGAGTCCCCTCTTCTTCAGCCAGAAAATGGCACAGAAGCTGAGAAAAACAAGGAATGCATGACACCAATATTATAACTCCTTTCATTTTAATAGGAAACTATGACAATAAAACTACCTATCCTGTAAAAAATGAGTGATTACGATTTAGAAAGAAGCCTACCTTCCAGAGAAAAATATTCCTTCAACACATGAGAAGGCAATCAGTCTTTCTGCAAATGAAGTGGAGCTGCACATTTAAAGCGGCATAATGAAATGGTTGAAAAACACAAATTTTATACATTTCCACATGTATTGAGTATGCTTGCAAATGAAGTGGAGCTGCACATTAAAAATGGTATAATAAAATGATTGAAAAGCACAAAGTTTCTACATTTCCACCTGTACAGAGTAGGCACACACACATATGCCCATACAATACAATTATAGTTTTAAGTTCATAGCTCAATTGGAAGATTTTATCTCAAAACTGTGAAGTTGCAGGCTCAGTGCAACTTTGGTACCAAAATCAAATAGAAGATGCAAAGTTGAACTTCCAAGTACATAATGTGAGTTCAATGTAATATTTTAAAAAGACAACAGAAGTCACCACACATGTCCAGTGAGTTAGATAGGAATTTTGGAAATGATTTTTATTCTTTTCTTTCTCTTTCTTCTCCCTATTTCACGAGTATCCTTGTTAAAGACTATCTATTGGCAAGATATTGAAAGGACCTTGGCACAACAATGGGAATATAATGCTATTTTCTAAATCAAGCATACACACATCAACATCCACAGGTCCACTTGTCGCACAAAAGTTAGGTGTTATAAAGAGCGTCCACTCTTCTGTTTTTGCCACATCTCACAGTTGAGATTAACATTGTAATCCAACCTGCCCCCTGCTTGCGGAGTTTGCCACATCTTACAGTTAAGTGAATACTATTCACAAGTCTGGCATTATTAGAAAACTGGGTTTAATAATAACTGAAAAATATACTTTTAGACAACCCATCACTCTTAACGTAGGAAATTTATATTTGGCTTGCCTCTTTGTCACAAGATATTCTATTCAACTCAACAAAGCCTTATCCCAACTGATTGGGGTCAACTATAAAAACCCTGTTCCGCATTTACACTCTATCTGGGCCCATATCTTCCATTAAATCATAAGCCATCATGTTCTTCTTCACTACATTGACCTAAGTCCTTTTTAGCTTTCTGCTTGTCCATTTAGAAACTTTAACTTGCACCATATCAATCCCTCTCACTGAGTCACTGTTGCTATCATTGATCTTTGTTGCACATGATCAAACTGTTGTTGGATTTCTTCAAAAACCTTAATTAAGATTAATTTTCTTAAAAATATAGATTTGAAACATGAATCTACCTGTGATTGCAATATAAAATTCAATGATTTAAATAAAAAAAATTAAAAGAAATACCTTAATGACTGAATCGGACACAAGATGATGATCCGACGTGATCTCCTTAGTATTCACATGATGATCCGACGTGATCTCCTTAGTATTCACACCTTCTTGAGGATTTCTTCAAGCTTCTCCACATCAAGGAAAACTATAGGTTTCCACCTAAACGTGGGTAGAAATATATTTATAGTTTTGAGAAGCCAATAAAACCCTAAGGGGTGTGGAATCCTGATGGGATTCTCATCCTTAAGCTGTGGGGCACAGTAACCCTAATTTAAGTCAAAACTGTATTAAGGTAACTATATATTTCAATAATTACAAACTGACAAACCACTAATTATAATAATGCCTTGTAGCACATTACAACTAAATCCTTAAGGATAAAAAATAGCAATGAAGCCCTTCCTAACAAATTTTTCACAAATATGTCTTTTCACTATACAGTATTCCTTAATGACCTTCATGATGATAAATTAATCACTGTCTAATCCCTTTGACCATTAGAATGTGATCTTGAGAAACTTAGTGAGTCAATTAGACATTTAAAACATTTTTTTGACAAAATCTTTTTCAAACAAACTTATTTACCATAAAAAAAGTAATTTGAAAATCATTTGACAAACTCTTTATAAAAAACCACTGGTACCAATTTTTTTTGTCAAATTAAATCATTTATATCCTAAACTGAATATATCTCCTAGTTATAGGCAATAGATTCTTTTTTGGGCATTTTCACCCTCTCAAATATCATGTGAGCTATCCAAATTACCTTTTATATTGCCACCAATTTGGCATCACTGGTTGATAGCTTATACAACCAATAACACAATCTAAAGAAATACAAACCCCTCAAGTCTAAGGACAAGGCAGTAAATACGAACAACACTTATTTTAATAATGAAGTTTTACCATATATGTTCATAATGGATCCTTTGGTGCATTCATATATGCACCCACACATGGTTTGAAAAATCGGCTAATCCACATGAGGATCAACTAGATCAAATCGGGATTGGTTGATATTGATCCGATTTTCAAGTCTGGATCGCAATCCACCAAGGATCACCGATCCTTAGGCTGGATTGGGAGTGGTTTTCTGAATCAGCCAGATCAGCTTTGGATTGGTCTAGATTGGGCGATCCATATCGGGATCGTCTAATCCTATGCAAATCATTGTTTTCCATGGGTGGATAGGATCGAGATCAGTCCTATCCGATCTCGATTCTGATCACAATATTTTTAACCATGCGCCCACATGTAAGCTTAGAGTCTCACTCTATTACATCATTCCATCATATAGAAGCTCTATATGTAACAATCTTATAAGTGATGTGTCCAACATCATCCATAACTGTCAAGTTTAAAGTCTTCAAGAATTAAATTACTAAGGCTACGTTTGGTAACACTCCAAAAGAGTGATTCCTATATTCTCAACTCCAAAGAGCCGAAAATGTCATTTGGTAGCGCCAGATTCGCTCCACGTATTCCACTCCAAAAATTTGTTTTGGAGTCACTTTTTAGGAACTTCAAAATGCCGATTCTTTGATTTCTTTAGCCCTTTTGTGTGTGTGTGTGTGTGTGTGCATTGATTCTACTACTCCATCATCATCATCTTCATCTAGATTTCGTTTTTTTTTTCCCTGCTGAACCAACCACCTTTCTGATTTTTGAATTGACTCTAGAGATTAGAATGCATTGTTGCCGGAATCCAAAATTGGGATTTTAGAGATGAATCAATAGAATTGTTACCAAATGCAACCTAAATTTCTCCAAATATTCCAATGTGACTGACATCCTACTTTGTTACCTGAGAACCATCTATCTCATCTCATGAGATCAAATTACCTATATAAAAGATAAACACATATGATGATGGAATAAAAGGTTTTTCATTAATTTAACAAGCAGACAAATATATTTATATTTTATGTGAATGGCTCTGTCAGTCAACATAATTCCAACACAAATCATCTTAGTTGACCTTACCTCATCTTATCACCCATAAAAGCTAACATAGGTTCTTGTGAATGCATTCATTCATGATTTTATCCTTTTTAGTCTTGCTATCCTTTGTCACAAAGATCCTAATCTTTGATCAACACTAGAGTTATAGGACCGCTCATGCTAAAAGCAGGTACATGTAAAAACTATATGTAACTTAGACATAGACACATTTCTTAGTGTTGGATGGGAAATTTATATCTGGTTTGCATTCTTCTCATAAAAATCCTTACCTTTTATCAATACTATGGCTATACTCATCCTTTTGTAGATGCCTTTGAAAACTATATATATTTTGGACATACACATATCAATGTTGGATATGGTGATGAACTGTCAACAAGGGCAACCTTGAAAGATCTAATTCTCTGAGATATTCTTATGTATACACATCTAACAATGCATTAGCAGTCGAAGAATATTTTATATAATCACTTCGGACATCTAAATATAATATGCATTCAGAACTGCACAAGCAAACACACAACACTCCTCAAAGAATGAAGCCCGGGGGGGGGGGGAGGGGGGAGGAAATAACATTTGAAAATTAAAGGGGGCTTGGGCGAGAGAGAGAGAGAGAGACCCAACTTTTTTGGGATAAGGAAACAAATTCATTAAAGAAAAAAGAGATCAAACCCTAGAGCATAGGAGACTCATTTTGCACAAGTAACAGAAACAAGGAGAATGTTGCCTTAATATAAACCACACTGACACAAATGAGATACACACAAATCGTAAAGTAAGTGTGCAGATAAATTGTCCACAATTGCCTACAATCTTCAGGCAGTCAGCATTTTCTTGGTCCACATTCAAAATGTTTTCAAATATTAAAATGATCGCTATAAAGGTCAACTTTTTATGCCTTTTCTTCAACTAACTCAATACATACAGTTGATAAAGGAATGTCAGAAAAGAAAATGTGGGAATACCTTTGAATCCAATCCAAGGCCCACTTGGCCTTTCTAGCAACACAGGGAATGTTTTCAATAGCATTGAACAACCTGTGCTTCTCCTTTGAGTCCTTGATGTATGTCTCCAATAGTAAGCTGTACATCTCTGAGAGGAGGCAATTAAAAGATCCATGATAAGGCTCAAGACCAATCTAACAGGTTAAGAATCTGATAATATCACTCGCAAAGCACTACCAGAATGAATATTCTCCATGGCAATTTGAAACCCGTAAAATGCCCGAGCCTACAGAGAATGATAAGTATTGCTGTGAGACTACCAACTTCAAGATAAAAAAAGCAGGAAGTAGCATCAAAGAATGAAACAAACTTATTTCCGGGAAAGAGTGAAAAATACATTATTTTATGACATATGCATAGTCTTTTATTGTATGTTCATTATTTAAGGTAATGAGAACAGGGTGGGTACATTGTGTTTCTGACCAATGGTATCCATTAATGATTGGAAAACTAAGAGAACGAGATATAATAGAAATTGTATCCAAAATGACCTCACTGGTAAAATTATGAACTCTGTATTTCGTTTATATAAAATTTATAAATATGCCTCCAGCATGATGACCATATTATACCATTTATATGCAAAATGACCCAATCCATTAGAGAAAAAAAAACTTCAATCCGTTAATACAGCTCTTTGCATGCCTACCACGCATACCCATGAATTAGACAAACATGGTAAGAAACCACACTGGTTGTTCTAACTTTCAGAAAGTTATGAACATGTGAAAGGAAACAGGACCACTGGTCAAGATCACGTTTATTTATTGATTATACAAATAATAGAAGTACCTCTGGAATTTGAACATCTTTCAGAAATCGTGCAGCCAAATTCTCCAATACAATGCCATCAGATGCAGCAAAAAATGCCAGTACGTGGCTTATGAAGTGCTTCTCAGAGTCAGACAGAGTTTCCCAATGTTGAACATCGTGGGAAAGGTCCACCTCCTCAGCTGCAAGGCCATATCAGCACAGATATTGAATGATTAAAAAAAAATGTAAATAGCTCTTCCACGAACAGAACCCATTTAAGGACGTAATGGTGCAGAATTTTAAATGGGAATTGGATGAATCAATCATCAGACCTATCCACATTTTTTCCCCTTTTACTTCCAGAAAACTGAAATCCCACTATACCAGCGCGGCGAACTTGTAAAAGGAACAACACATGTAACAAGAAAGGGATTGCAAAATAAAGAGGAAAAAAATTTAAGAGAAAAAAATCAGGTGAAAAATAGATAATATTAAAGAAAAAGAAATGGAAACTGAATTCTCAGTTATAAATGGGAGTGGAAAACTAATAACAGGTTCGAAAATAAAATAATTCGAAAGAAATATTACAGTAAAATTAAGGGTTAAGTTTTAATCCCAAGGCCTAGCCTCAAGCGTTTTATCAGTCCTAGGGCTTTTGGCGTATTGGTTAGGTTCATAACAGGTTATGATGATGATAACTTGACAAAACATCTTAAACATAGATTCCCTGCAATGCAGAGGAGGGGGAAGATTGACAAAACATAAGGAAACAACATAAGTCTAAGGATTCAAAACCCAATTCCAGAATTAACTTTCTGACTATAATAAATTCATAAACATAAAAAATTCGGATTCCAATTTTTCCTTCCTTGTTAGTTCTTTCCAATTCAAACTTGGGATTAATAAAAAAAGAACCAAATTGCAACAACAGATAAATTGTCTGTGACGATGACTTGAACACATAAATTAAATAATCCATTTAAAAAAACAAAACTCAGTAAGCGAGAGAGTCTATAGAGAAAATTTGACAAACCCCAGTTCCAAAAATGCGGAGATATACACAATACAATTCAGAAAATTACCCAAAACTCAAAACAACGTCCAACGTGCATGAGAAAGATAGAAGGAGATATAATGAAGAAATTCAATAACAATAGCAGAAAACCCGAATTCAGAATAAGAAAACTAGAGAGAGAAATTGGGAAGAAGAAGATACCAGTCCAAAAACTGGCCTCAGCTTTCTTGTACATCTCCCAAAGCTGCTTGTATCTGACAGGAAACATACAAAACCTCTGCGATTGCTCCATTAAAATTGGCTCTTCTTGTTCTTCTTCCAATGCTCTTTCTCCTCCCCCGTTTATCAGAGAACCCATCTCCCAGAATTCCTCAAATCTACTCTCTCCGTCTCTCCCGTTGAAGATAGACCCAAAACCCTACTAAAACCCAGACACACCGACAGATTCTGGTTGAGAAGAAGACGTGAAACTGATATCTTCGTTTCCTTTGTTTTTGGTTGGCTCTTCCTCTTCGGTTTTTGTCGTTGCGTATATGGTCTGAAACTCGGAATCCTGGGAGTGGTAGGATGCTACATCATGATCCACTTATATATTGAATTGGGAAGGGATTTGGAAAGCATGACCTTACATGAGCACGTTCTATAAACCGTCCGATATGAATCTTATATTTAAGTTAATTTACAGCTGGCATGATCTGAGGGCTGCACGTAAGCATCTGATTTATGAATTATTTTTATATTAATTGAAAATTAATCTGTCTTGTTTGCTTTGTTGTCTGCCTTTAACACCACTCCCTTATGGTGTTTACACGTGTTTATTGGATGGTTTTTTGGAAATTTAAAAGACATGTCTATTTACCATATAAGCCTTAAAGGTATTGCTGGCCCACCACTGATTTAATAATGGGGTTATGAACTGGTCTGGGTGGCATTTTATAACCTAGTCCTTCTGATAACAAAATTGCAGAAGTGGAAGTTAGCACAAATAAAGCCATAAAGGTCTTCTCGATAAAAAAAAAATGCTAAAAAGAACTTAGGTTATTTATTTATTTATTTATTTATTTTCTGACCGGTAGGGTCTGTATTGGCATCTGCTCATCTCACCCGATCCAACCCACCCTTTCTATGAAATAGACCCTACAAACTGTAAGTAATGTGTATGGTGAGCTATAAGCTGACACATGTTGTGTTTGGGTTCAAAAAAGTGTTCAGATATTAAAAAAAGATATCAAATTCGAAAACACATCATGTGTCAACCAACGGCATGCCTATATAGGCTTGTGTCAACACAGACAATCATTCTCTGTTTTTCTTTAAGTATTTGCTTTTCAGCACTGATGTGTTACACCGTGAGGTTGGTCTGATCTTAGTCTGACATAAGGGGGTCCCACCAAATCCAAGGCATCTTTTATTTTCTTTTAATCCCACTAAGGTTTATTTTTGGGTAAACCACTTGGGTTTGTTGATTGGGGCAAATAAAGCATAGATATAAAACGTCATTGACGTTGACATATATATTGTGGAATGTGTTAGCACATATTTTGAAATCCGTCATTCAATGGAAGACATGTGGAATTAAGTGACAACACAGTAGACAATTATGAAACAAGTCATGTTGGACAGAAGATGAAGTGATAGGATGTCCCACCATTATTACATTGAGAAATGCATGATCCAGCCAGCAAAAAAAAAAACACACAATTCAAACCGAAAAATTGTTAGATAATGAATGTGGAGGAGAAATATGGCACCTGAACAAATATCTATAAATAAAGAAGGAAACAACGAATACAAATGGATAATCAATCATCATCAACAAAATCTCTTATCAGTAGTAATAGCGTTAGATTAGGCGTAATAGTAGTTCAGTCCTATAGTGATTCGAACACCTGTCTCAAGTGATTCGACTGCATTGCAGAATTAGATTTAAATAGATTATTTCGAGAGAAAAATGTCGGTTAATCTGTCTTGTTCGCAGAACCAAATTCAACGAAGTTTTTTCAAAGAGAAGGACATCGACTAATCTGACTTGTTCGCATAACCAGATTCAACGAAGTTCTTCCAAGAAAAGAGTATTGGTTAATCTGTCTTATTCGAAGAATCAGATTCAACAAAGTCTTCCCATTTCAGAGGATAGACAGTGGCTAATATGTTGTTTGAAAGTATCTCTGTAACCAACATTGTATTTTGTATTTTCAATTCATTGAAATTTCCTTTCTACTATTAATTTGGATGTTATTGTTTGTTGTAAAAGTCCTTGGTCTAGAGGCATTACCGAATCCAAAACCTCTTTTAATAATTTGAATTGAAAAATATATACACGTGTCAATTCTAGAACAAAAGAATTTTTGTTGACCACCAAGAGAATATGACATTTCTCCAATAGCACAAAGGATCTTCTCTTACTGGTCTATGACCTGTTAAGGTCCTGCCTAATAGGTGGCATAAGGAAAAAGTGAAAATCATCTCTTAAAATTGTAATTCACTTTTCCTCTCCAATGGTGTAGTGTCACCT
>JAOXJP010000008.1:14295416-14315743 GCA_025762735.1 Platanus orientalis | reverse complement strand
ATGTTAGATAGCTAGATCGGATATCTAGACGTCTAAACCGAAGAGAGAGAGAGAGAGTTTGATTCAGGAAAACAGTTATATGTTCTTTGACAAATATATATATATATATATATGCTTGCATCAAGGAGTACAAGTCCTACAAAATGAATTGATTTGATGTGCTTTCACCAAAAATATAAAAGAAGACAAAGTAATTCATTTGTCAACAAATTATAAAAAATCTTGACAAACACTAAAAACCCACAAAACACATCCCTCTTCAGCAAAATGACTGAAAATTTTCTTAGAATTTTCTAAAATCATTGCAACCATGTAAATTTTTCTCTCATATACATATGAGCAGACAACATAGAGCTTGTAAATATCAGGATTCAGGACCATATACATGCTGATCCTAACCCACCAGTGTATGAAATTTTCTTGACCCTTATAACACATTTCAGTAGACATCAAGCTTTAGATCTTGATGGATCAAGAGACCCCTTTTCAGGATTAGGTCAAAATCCAAGAGGAGGTAGCTGATTAAAATTAGAATCTAAATAGATGACCAACTACCAAGTTGTGCATTTTAGATTTTTTAACTCCACGAACCTCTATGGAGTCCAACTTCAAAATGTATGTTCTCTAACCATGATCATACATCGCACCACTTTCAGAGCTTAAAACTTATAATGAAAAATCTCCTACAACCCTCCATAAAGTAGCTGTTGAGAAAACTTACTGAGAAAATCAATGATAAGACGGCCATCACAGAACCGCCCAGACGGCTTGAGGAAATAGTTCTGTCCATTAGGTGGATCGAGAGGTTCAGCAATTCCTGCAACCAGCCCTCCTGTGTCAGAGTTTGAGTCTCCAAAGTTGAACACCGCTGGGTAACTGAAATCAATAGTCTCTGCAAGAGGTGAAAACAGCGAAATTAAGGCCAGAATTTGGAGAGGGGAGATCCTGAGAACCATGTCTGGTGCAAGAGCTGAATTCTTTGCTGCTGCTGTTGTTAACTAGCCACCAACCACTTTATAAAATTTATTTATTTTTGGAATTAACTATCTAAAATTTCTCAGAAATGGAAGTTTGGTGGGAAATAGTGTGTAGTACAAGTTTCCTCTAAATTTTGGGATTATGCACTTGGTTCCACAGTTTAAACAGGTGAAAATACCGACCATAACGGTGGGTAGCCTTGACCATTATTATGTGTTACAACGGTCGTTGTGGTGGTTATGTTTTAGAACAATTATATTTTTAGCTTTCTTTCAAGTTTTCATTTTTAAAATAAGTTACAAGGTTACTTTCTTATATTAGACAATGGCACAGTAACAAAAAAATAAATTTTAAAATAATATAAAAACAGTAATAAGGAAAAAAAAAAACAGATAGAAAATAGCAAGCCAACGCCCCATGCTATTCTAAACGGTCATAACATTTAATAACGGTTATAATTAGGGGTGGCGATGTTTGACACAACCCGCAAACCTGACAAAAACCCAACATGAAATTAGCAGGTAAGGGTTGACTGTAAATGTGTTTCGGGTTAATGCGGGTCAATCCACATTGACACAATTAATAAATGTATTGGGTTCAGATTGACTCATATACTTTTAACTTTACACAATATGTATCTGACCCGTCAACAGGAATTATCACACAACCTGTGAACCTGACACGAATTAACGGGTTAGGGTTGACTGTAAACATGTTTCAGGTCAAAGTGGAACACAATTAGTATAGGTGGATTGGGTTCGGGTTGGCACAGATAGTCATACACCTTTTCCTTGACATGACAGAAATCCAACCTGCCAACATGAATTGGCAGCCCTAACTTATAAGGGCTATTCTAAAAATGGGATGATATCCTCTGCGACAACGTGAATATTTATGCTAGGATTGGAGCCACCATTCATGGGGTGCCTGGTGGTGTCAGGTGCTGACTATACACTTTTGTCAGTACTTGATGCCACACGGCAACCCATGAATGGTGGCTCCAGTCCCAGCATAAATATTCACATCGCAGAGGATATCAACCCTCTAAAAATCATGTTTGGTTCAGGTTGGCAATGGGTCCAGTCAAGTTAAAACATCTAAGCTATCTGACCCATATTTTGAAGGAATCAATTGACCAAATCATTCTTCTCCCGAGTGCAATTGGAAAAGCGCTATTCAAAAACAACAAGCCAACGCCCCGTGCTAGGGTGGCTGGGTATCTATCTTCGATACCAAAGATTGAGGGTCAAATCCCTTCATATGCAATGCACTGTGGAGTTGCCAGCTTTGGTTCAGTTCTCATCAGTGCAATCGGGATCCTACGTTGTGTGGTTGTCAAGCATGATGTAGGCCCAAGTGACCAGACCCCTCGCTGCGGCATCTATCCTCCGTACGGAAGATTGAAGGTCAAATCTCTTCATTTGCGGTGCACTGTAGAGTTGCCAACTTTGGTTCAGTTCTCACCTGCTCAGTCTGGATCCTACGTTGTGTGGTTGTCAAGCTTGATGTAGGCCTAAGTGACCAGACCCCACCCCACCCCCCTCCAAAAAAATGTCAAATGCAGCCTAAAATTAAAACAGGAAAAAAAATCTTCTCAAATAAGAGTTGGCCACCCCTTAACTTGGCCCAAACTCAAACCGGGTTGGAATGAGCCAACTCAACACTTATTGGCAAAGTGGGAATTGGTTCACGAATCCCTAATTCTACACTGGCATGTTACACTAGGGTAAATTAAGTTCAGGCCGCTTCAAGGCTTCTCCCTATGTTATAAAAACAATCCACTCCAAATCCGACGTCTGTAACCTAGGGCTGTAAAGAAGTCAAGAGCTGATGCAGACATTGGTTTAAACTCAGACTAATTAAGATTCACCATGCTTAAGTTTAGCACTAGAGCTTATTATTGTAAATATCTTAATTACCGGCTTGGATTTTATATGCTGATCCTATCCTCCTCTAACCTCTGCCGGGGGTCAAACAGGCGGAAACATCAGCGCTGAAAGTGATTTACATTTTTTGGGGGCGTGTGTAAATCACTTCTGATGCTGATGTGGCCGCCCCTTGACCTCGGCGGAGGTAAGGATCGGCATAGAAAATCCTCACCACTTAATTATATGGTACATAATATAGTATCTGAACGAGTTGAGCACTTTAGCCCCAAAAATAAAAATAAAATGTCGAGTATAAATCAAGACAAGCCCACCCTAAGTCTGTTCAGGCTTTAAATAAAATGAGCTAACTAACTAGGCCTATATTAATGTTATCATCGTACAACAATATGATGTTAAGTCTTAACCCCCTCCCCCCAACGTGTCCCATGCCTACAACTACTTGGCAACTCATTAAAAAAAAATGCATGGGTTTTCTAATTATATGGAAAACCGAGTGGTCCAACATAAAATTGGGTGGGGTGGGGGACCGAATTCAACCTCCACTTTAAAACAAAGGCTTGAGTTTGCCTTACATAGACCGCAAAGCAACCTTGCCTGCATTTCTAGGTGATCAGGCCCATGAAGGTGCATCACTCCAAAGCCCTCCGAAAGGCTGATCATACACCCTTGTCCTCTAAGTGAATGACTAAGGATAAACCCCAGGTGCTACCCCACAGCAATTTTTTCCATTTGAAATGGCTTGTCTCATGCTTCTCAAAGAATTTAGGATCTAATGGCAAACACTTAGGGTTCACTGTGGAAATAACTACATGTTGTCAAATCGATTTCGCTACAGGCTCGACCCCTACACAAACACTAAGGAACAACGTCATTAATGGGTACCCAAATGCCTGATTAGATGACTTGACCAAGTCAATTAAATCAAGCGCAGGCCAGGCATATTAGGGTTGTCGGTAAGCCGGGCCGGTCATGGATGAGTTCTGCCTGACCTCGCCTTGGACCCAAATATTAAGTTCAAGGCCTGGATTGGGCCTCTTAGAAGATTAAACAATTTAAGCCCAAGACCAGCTCAAAGAATAGATAAAGTCTTGTATATTGATTGGGTTATAAGTCACAAACCGGGCCTAAACTTTCTTCTGCAAATCCCAAGCTCGAGCATGACCCATAAATCTAAGAAGCCGTGGCCCATATAATTGAAGAGTTAAGCCTTAGCCCAAGGTGGGCTGATTCTAGTACCCATCAGGCAAAAATGACAAGAAAAAATAAATCAATCAATCAAAGCATTTATGGAAAAAAACTATTGAAAATGATGCCAAATGCATTAGTTTGTGTTGCAACAAGCTCTTAAAGAGTTCTAAGCGACCTAAAACAAGACTGCTAGCGATACATTTTCATTTCAGGATCTTCTCCAGAGTGAGAAACCCCAAAACCAAGGAAAAGAAGAAAGTGAATACATCCAAAATCTTACTAAAGTAATACAAATTGTTTTCAGCTTCTTCACGGAGAATAACATGCCTTTTAATGGCTGCCAGTTTGGTCTTGAGACCTTCGTTGTTTCTCTTCAGCTGTAAAACCAAAATAGAAAATGAGTTAAACACAGATAGGTGAGAAGGCTTATATTTCTCTCTATTTGAAATTCATTTTTATTGTTTTATGTGAGAGATAACTACCCTTACCTTCTCAATGGTGCTTAAAAGCTCTTCCATATCTTGTTGTAACGAAGAATTTGTTCGAGAGGTTACATCTTCATAAGCTACTTCGAAATCTTTGACTGGACTAGGATCAGAGAAGATCCCCTTCCTTATAAACAACTCCTCCAATCGCTTCACATCATCAATCTCTAGTTTCTCCCTTAACTATCACAAAGTTACCTACTTAAAGAATAAGAAGTTTTGACAAAGAAGGAAATGAGTCCCTTGGCAATCATACTGACCTTGTTCAATATCCTCCCCAATGACTCATCTTTAATTGGAGAGGGAGTCAATTGCTCCTTGTCAAATTTATCTTTAATATAATTGACCCTTGGTGATGTCTTTATATGCTTTGCCCTACCCTACATGACAATAGATCAGCCATTTGTTTTATAAAATTAAATTAGCACACTTCTCAGGAATTATGGTAGCATGCCTTGCACCAAAACGAAGAGTGGACAGACTTTCCGATGCATTTAAAGTGCTTGGTGAGCAACAACATAGCAATGCAGTTCGCGAGTTCCCACCCTGTAGAAAGAGAAAGAAGTGTCTTCACTCATCAGTACAAATTGATAAGAATTTGGTTAGACAGAAATGAGGGTGGGGGCTGACTAACAAGAGCATCTTGCAGAATCCGAGTAAGCTTAGAATCACGATATGGAATGTGGTTTGCTTTGCCTTGTGTACCACTAGTCAGAGCATTGATTACATTCCCAAGGGCTGAGAGGGACTTGTTGATGGTCTTTGCTTCTTCAAGAACTTTCCCTTCAGCTCCAGTTTTCTCTACTTTCTCAGACCCAGCCAAGTCCACAAGAATTAGCTTGCCAGTTTTCACCCTGTCCACATTTGAAAAGAGCTCAAGGCTGACTCATCTGAATCCTCACCACTAGATGGGGAGCAATGGAAACCTAATTTCAAATGAGACAATACCTAGTATCCTTTGTCGATTCCTGCCAAACTGTAAATATGTAGGCACAATGACTTCTGCTGCTGGCCATGTTCATTTCTGTTATGTTAAGGTGATGATAGAACCTAAGTCTTCTACAAGGACCACTAACAAATAGTAAATTACATAATTCAAGCTGCTGCAAAGGCAGATCCATCTTAGATTTCTAAAGGTTGAAAAGGATACGTGTCTCCCCAACTGCTCTGTTAGCAATTCCACTCTGCATTATCAAGGTCTAAATAAAGAAGCTAAAACTATACAATGTAAAGCTGAGATGAAGACTGACGCAGTTTATATCTTACAGCTATGCTTTGCAAGGCTTCTGCTGGATCTGATAAAGAGATCTGAAACATGAAGAAAGAAGTGCATAGTTCATACAATTGAGCACCTATAATCAAATCACTGAACTAAAGGTCCCCACTTCCAAATCTTGGCCAAATGGGTTCCAATTTGGCCTAGTTATCCTAATTTCAAGGGCACCAATATGAGTTGCATGTAAGAGACTTGAATGAGTAAGCTCAAAACTCATAAATTTGGGAACAACTAGACCGAGTCTGTGCCAAATCATATCAGCTTTGGTGTTGATAGATGCACTATATAGATGCATAGAACACGAATAACATCCTCGTTACCACATTAGCATATTGAAAGATGATCAAACAAATACCAAAGGACTAAAACCAGAGATCTTTACAACTAGACAATTCAAGTTACTCAAATTGTCTACTACCAAAGATAATAAGCATCAAACTTCCCTGCAAAGGTCAGCTCACCTCCGTAACTCCTGACAAATATATTCCTTGCACCTTATCCTCTTTGATTTGTAAGTTGTCTTTCCATAAATCAAAAAGGTCCCTGGGAAAGAACTTACCCGAAAGATAAAGGAAACACATTAGAAAAGTGAAACAAATTAAACTTTTGTTTCAGATGTTAGGGAATTGCCAGAGGACCATTTCCTCCATAAGTTGGTGACGTTTGCAAGAAGATCAAATATTTGACAACAAATACCTCTTTGAGAGATACTAACCTTACTTTCTCCATATAGATCTCCACCTGGAATAGCATCAAGAAAAGGTTTAGAAGTTACACATTCCGATTGATAGTGGCATTAGTACCACTTGTCAGTTCCCAGTGCAAGACACAGGAACATGGTGTTTTCAGTACCATTGACAATTTGACCATGTTCTTTGTAAATTCATCAGCAGACTTGAGACACTCGAAAAGTCCATCTACAACTCGTGGAAGTAGTCCTTTCTTGTTCCCATCACACCCTGTGATACTGGGGCCCTGATTCAACAGGGAAATTCATGTTTATTATCATCTTAATTGGACAGAATAAACCACAATGGACTGAAACCATTTATGATTACGGTATGATCACCTCACCTCCATACTATATGTCTTCCCTGCTCCGGTCTGTTTCAAATGCCCAGCTCAAAGGTAAAGTTTATTGGTCAGTAAATTTTAGATTAAGGAGCTATTAAAGAAACAAACACAAAAAAATGTTTTCCACTAGTATGCATTTCCGACCCCTTTGCATATTTATACACCTATAAAACCCTTACATTAATTAGCCTTTCAATTCACTCAAGAAATATGAAGTATAACTGTACAAGGTTTCACGACTATAATAATGTGGACATTCTTCTACTAATGGATTTGAAGGGAAATGAGATGGACTTCTAATAGTTGAGTATACTTCTCAGTGGATGGATATACATGTATGTAACTATGGAGAAATGTACAAATGTGTATATGATGCGTGCATGCATGCATGTGTTCTAATATATTCAACCTGCTCAAAAATTTGTATCGTACCTGTCCATAAGTAATGATTGTTCCATTTATTGCATTAACAGCATCTGTTTAGAGAAGATGAATTTAGAAAATTCAATGTAGAAGAAAAGATGAGCTGCTTATCAATCAAATTATTAAATCAAAGCTGAGAATTTTATTTCTTGATGAGTAAAGTTAAGGAGCTCTGTAGAACATCAATTCAAAAATATTTGAGGTGAAATAATTAGTGCCAGTTCATACCTCGAACAATGGGCAGAGCAAGAAATTCATACACATCAGCTTGCTCAGATTCCTGGTCAAACACCCTATCAAAGCAGAGCGTGTATTCTCCTTCCTTCTCGTCCTGTCATTGCAAATCGTAGAAGGATTAAATGGCATAAACAAGGGAAAAAATGAAAGGTTCCAGCAAAAAAAAAAAAAAAAACCTTAAATACAAAACTTTCAGCGTCCAGGCCTCGGATACAAACAGAATCACCGTGATCTCTTTTCTCTTTTGAACTTAAAGGTCTGAAGCGAGCACAGACTGTTATATTCGACATATCTCTATCTTTTTCTGAAAACTCAATCTCCAGATGACTATCTTTGAAGCTGTGATGATTATAAACATAAGATTGAGACAGAAATTATTTTCAACTGTGAGCATAAGATATTGATCGAGATATTTTTACAAGATCCTTAACAGGTAATTAACCAAAATCTTAAATATCCAACCTTATATTCTCTAGTTTTCCCATCGTTTTTATGCTCTTTATCTGAAAAAAAACTCATATCCTATTGTTTCCTGGAAAGGGGCTTCTGGCTGGAAAACTGAATTCCAGCAATCCCTTCTGTCTCAAGCCTTAGTCAATTGAGACGTTAACTATTTTTTATATTTTTTTTGATGATTGAGAGACATTGAATAACGTTATGCACCTGTTAATGGTTCAGATCTTGATATCAACTAGATCAAACAGAACACTTTTGATTACGCATCAAAGCTTTCGACACATCTTAAATGCAGGAACAAAGTCCTCACTAATTCTCAACATAACATGCGAATTTTGTTAGATCGAGATGCGCCGGCCAGAAGATGAAATTAGGTTTTAAAGCAACCATGGTGAATTTCAAAGTATAGAAAGATGCGAGCAGAGGATCCAAAGCAGGAAGGTTAGAAAAAAAATTAACAATATCTTAAGCTAAGAAAGTTTACTACATTCATCTGACTTGAATCTTCTAAATTTTTCTCTTAATTCCTCGGCAATTAAATTCAGAAACGAAAATCGAACTGGTTTTGTGATTGAATATGATAAATCAGCTTCAAAAGAGGTTGATTCCGAAATTCTCAGAAATGATCTCGTAAATGATTAGCGTTTCTCGATGGAGCAATCCACGAAAAAAAACATAGACTGTACCTGATCAAGACGCCAATGGAAGATTCAAGCTCAGCGATATATCCTGCGACGTCAAGATTTCGTATAACTCTCAGTTCAGTTTCAAATGGCGGGAATCAGAAGGTTTGAAGTAGAAAAAAAAAATGAGGACGGATGCGTTTACATACACCGGTTCGGTTCGAGACAGAGTCCGGATCTGCTGAATTTTGGTTTTTCAGGAAAAAAAAATCGTTTACATTTTTCTTTGATCCTATTTAGCGTATTACGTGTCATGTTAAGATTGGTTTTTCAGCATTTGCTGAAAAACAAATTTCAACTGATCCCGACTCCCTTGAAAAAATGAAATTTTCCAGCGCCAGAATTCTCTACTGCAGGTTAATGTGTGACCAAGTATAGCATTGTTAGCAGTGCGAAATGTACCCAACAAAGTATAAATAGTCACCAAATTTTATTTTTCGGGGTTCTGCTGCTTTGTAGGTTTTTTTTTTAATTTTTTTTATAAAGCCACTTGGGCCTGCTACTGCCACACAGGGTGAACCCACACTAACACTGGTGGGAAGGGGCAAGCATCAACCCAGTCCATGGCAGGAAGGGGGCAAGCATTAATCCAATCCTAAAATTCAATTTTGTTCCATGTTGTTAAATTTGATTTGTTGAAAGCCTACGACAGGGTGGAGTGGAGTTTCCTCCAATCATCACTTATAAAGTTCAGTTATGCAAGCAAGTCATGGAATTGATCATGGCCGATGTTAAATCTACCTCCCTTTCAATCATCATTAATGGAATTCCTCAAAGCCTTTTCCAATTACTAACAAGGGGGATCAGACAACGGTGCCCATTATTCCCTTATCTATTTACTCTATGTGCCAAAGTCCTATCTATTTTTTTTTATAATGCAGGGGTACAACATCACTTCTAAAGGCTATGCATAAATGGGTATGCTCCCTCTATCTCTCCTTTGATGTTTGCTAATGTCAAATGATCTCCTTTTATTTGGTAAAGCCAACAAGGAATCGATTGTGAAAATCAACAAGGCATTTGAAAGTTATGCAGTTTGGTCAAGTTAGGAAGTGAATTGTGACAAATCATCAATATATTTCAACAAGAACACCATTTCAAAAAAGAAAAAAGAAACTAGCAAGAATAATGGGTGTTCAAAGCATGTTGAAAAATGATAAGTATTTAGGAATTTTGTTTTTTAAGGGCATGAGTGTACATGTGTATTGGTAATCCCATAGACAAGGGGTGTATGGTCTGTAATGTTGGGTTAGAGTATGGATTTGCACATTTCCAAGTCCAAGAATATCATGTGGAGCAAGGGAGGGATGTTAAGGATCAAACTTACTCAAGTATTCATTCTAACATCTCCAAGCAAAGGAAAAAAAAATGAAAAGTGGTCAGTTTCACTTATTTTGATACCTAAACCAGATACCTAGGTTGGTTTTGAATGCCCAAAATCCCTTTTACCATAAATGCCTTAGATTTGGTTGAGCACGATAAAAAAAAAAAAGACCAAAATATGTACATTTTTACACTTTGATCGATCTCCTGATCAATCGCCTAATCGATCATCCGATCAATCAAAGGCGGAAATTCAAAAAAAAAAAAAAAAAATTACACATTTTTACCGTTATGACGTGACCTTCTAAAAGCTCGCTAAGTTGTGGAGTCGCCCTAATCATTGGTTCTATAGATACCAATGATTAGTAATCAATTGGAAAAATTTAGAAACCCTAAAAGGAAATAAAAATATAGCATATTGTCTCCTTTTTCTTCCCTACTCTCTCCCTTGCTCACATTGGCACTCTTAAATATTGTAAGCCTTTGTAAGCAGAACAACTGAGACACATTGTCACACTCTTGAGCTTGTGAGTTCGTGAGACATAGGTTTTCGACCCTATGAATTGTCCAAAAGCTCTGAGGGCTATAGCCCAAGGTATAATTGTTTTGCTCTTCTAAGAGCCTATTGAGATTGTTTGGCAAATCATTATATCTCTACTTAATTCACTGTTAGACCACATTTTGAGCCTTATTTGTATACTTGTCTCACTTAGAGATTGTGCTCTTGTAGAGTTAGCACACTGTGCAACTCATTACAGCTCACTGTGTGTTCACAGTAATTGATTTGAACTGTTATATATGTTGTAATTCATTATCGAGTTTTTTATTTGCATATCTAATCTATTTTAGAGGCTATCCATATAAAATACGGTGTCTTTGTGGACTGTGGTCTTTGAATTAGCATCCTATGCAACTCATTACAACTCATTGTGTTCATAATGATTGCTCATTATTGATATATTTGTTGTAGTTTTCTTCTTGGCATGTTACTTCCATATTTGCCTCTCTTAGAGGCCATTTACACCATAGACATTGTCTTTACTAGTTGTACTTTACATTAGTATACCTACCGACTTAGAGGCTTACTAGCTTCACTGGAAGCTTGATTCAGTTGAGTTGTAACTTTGCTATATTTAACTACTAGAGAGCCTTCTACTGTGAGATTTATCTCCAAACACTTCACTACTACATTGTCATACATTAGCGAAAGACATCCAAGGTTGAAGATTCCTTGCTAGAGCCACCAAGCACGTAGTATTGTATTTGTGCTTTATTGATTAGTATGTAATAGTCATAGTCTATTAATAAATATCAATAAGCTCAATTAAAAGCTTTTGGAAATTGGAGTAGGCCATGAAGTGGCCGAACCACTATACATCTTGTATCTCTCTTTTTGTGTGTGATTGTGTAATTGTTTTATGTTTACTTTCAATCTTTTATATTGATTCACATCACACATTTCAACATTGTGAACATAATTGGTACATATATCAAACAGTGAGAACATTAAACTTAGAGACATTGAATTTGAACATTAACCAAATATCCTAAAACACTAAGTGAACAGCCTAAGAAACAGACATCTATGTGGGGAATTAATTGGGTCAAAAATTAAATAGAAGATCTAACAAATTTAAAACAGTCTTATTCAACCCCCCTTTAAGACATTTTCACAGGTATAGCTTGGGAATTTCACTTTTTTCTATTGAACCAGACTACGCAAGAATCTTATAATTTTTTTGTCTAAAAATTCCAACCTAGACTAAAAGGGTGCTAAACTAAAAGGGTGGAAATCCAAAATGCTATCACATGCAAGGAGAACAATCCTTATAAAATCAATATTAGCTTCTCTCCTAATGTATTTCATGACTACTAGTTTAATACCTAAATCCATTTGTAAGAAGTTAAACAACTTACAAAGGGATTTATGGTGAGGCTATTATGGGGATGGAAAACATTCATATCCTATAACTTGGAAGCTTTTTTCAAGAATAAAAAGGTAGTGGAGGATTAGGCATAAGAGTTTGGAAGTAGTCAATCAAGTTTGGTTGTTAAGTTATGATGGAGATTTATAAAAAAATATATATAATATATTCCTCCTTATAGGCACGACTACTCAAAGTTAAATATCTATGCAAACAATTATTTTGGAATGGAAGAAGTGCAAAAAGTGTGCCGAGGACTTGGATGGATATCACGAAGTGCAGAGAGGTCTTGAAACGAGAAGATTGTTGGGTTATTGGTAATGGTACACACATACACATCTTGGATGACCCATGGGTTCCAGTGATACCAACTTTTATGGTGGGAGAAAAATCTAATAGGCCCTTTTAACAAAAGTAAACAAGTTGATTGACTCAAATCCAAGAAATTAGAATGAGGATGCTATTAGACAAAATTTTCCATCATTTTATAACGGGTGCAATTTTTTAGAATACAATTCCGCCAAGGGGTACAATTTCATCAAGATACTTTTATTTGGTCAAAACTTCATTGGGTAACTAACAAACAAACAAATTTATAAGTTTATTCATGACAAAAAAGGCACCTCTTCATGTGCAGTTGCAAGAATAAACTCCAAGATGTGGAATGAATTATGGAAAGTAAATAATATCCTATCAAGAGTACACATGTTTATCTGACATTGTATGCATGATGCCTTCCCCTTACAAAGTAAACTTTCAACTTTTATTTAAGGGATTGAATCAACATGTCCAATATGTGGCTTGGAAGAATAAAAAATGGATCATCTCTTTTTATGATGTGAACCAGCTCAAGCTATTAAGTTTGGTTCACCTCTAGGCACACATATGTGAGTACAAAAAATACTGAAATAGTGGATTCAATGCTGACTTTCATCTCCACAATCACACTTTTTAATATAGCAAGGGTTTGGAAAAGTATAAAAAGCTATTTTTTATTTTTATCAATTTATGTGCCAGACATCATTCAAAGTGCTATCTCACTACTCATAGAATACAACAAGACTGGAAACCCAAGAAAGTGGAGGGCTAAACAATGGCCAAAGTGGAGGGTTGAACAATGGCCAAAGTTAAAATGAGGAGGGGGCTATTCTAATCGATGGACTCCACTAATAGGATTGATAAAATATAAATGTGGATAGGGCAGTAAGGAAGGCTTATGTTGCAACATCCATTGCTAGAGATCACATGGGCATTTTTATTTTTATTTTTAAAGGCGAATCCAAAGTTTTTCATGCATGCTTTGTAGTGGAAGTGAAAGCTCGGGCTTTTATTTATTTATTTACTTTGGTTTGAGATCAACTCAAGAGTAGGGTTGTCAATGAGCTGAGTCCAATTGAGCTCGTTTAACTAAACGAGTTTGAGTTGAGCTGCATTAACCTCAACTCACTGAAAGCTTGGCTAGTTAAGAGTCATATAACATATATAATTTTTATATAAAAAAAGTGTTATATGTAAGTACACATGGGATATCCCATCATTCATTTCATGTAATGGAAAGTTTTGAATTATATAAATAATAATAAGAAAACTATTGGTTGTTGGTACAATTAGTCATTACCAAAAAGGAAAAGTACAATTAGTCAAATAAATATATGTATGAAAATAAGGTACTTTGATTAAGAAAAACCCTTGTGATAGGGATGTAGTCTAGTACAATCATTGAAGGTACAAGCTCTTTTACAAAAAAAAAAAAGATATAAATGCTAATAAATTTTCTATGGAGGGGAGAGTTATTTAATGTTTTGATTTTTTTGCCTCGTTTTAAGTGTCATTTAAAACTTTTAACCACACATCCTTATATGTTGTATGATCACTAATTGATCTTTGGGAATGATTCGAAGGTGTTTGAAATTGGCAAGCCGAGCCTGAGTCTAAGTCGAGCCTAACCCTCGGGCTTGTCATGAACCTGAGTTTGATCCCCCTATGTTGAACTTGAGTTGAGATAGACAAAGCTTGGCTCAGCTTGGCTCATGATCCTAAAATTCTTGCCATAACCCATATCCGAACCTTGTGTGAATCCAAGTAGGGACGCCTGGATAACACACCCCGAACCTAAACCTCACAATAGGGAGATCTTGCATTCAGAGTGTGACCATGTCCATTTTCATGTACAAAATTTTTCAATTGCTTTTAAAGCATTTAGACTCTCTAAAATCCAAAAACATATCGCATCGGAATAATAATTAAACTTGTCCAAATCCATTCATATGTACATTAACATGTACTATTACAACAAAGCATATAAATCTATCTATTAATAATCAAAGTGCAACGGAAAGTAAAACATTCACCATCTAATTAAGACAATGCCCTCATAAGTTTGATATCCAAAGTAAATGGCTCTCAAATGAGCCATCCATCCAGGAAATAGACCCCATCCAAAAAGGGTACAAAGACATAAATTTGACAATAGTCTATGCATACTTCAACTTAAATTAAAAGGATATACATTCCCAAATCAAAGTCTAAAACCAACATGTCCATGAAAGTAAAGCCTAACCAATAGACCTAGTCCCCCAAATCCTCCCTTTATCACCTCCAACGTGACTCACATGATGTACTCATCCGCGAATTTCAATATGAAATGAGGTGTCATTTTGGGTAAGCATGACAAGCTTTGTAAAGGGGTATACAAAACATACAACATAAAGAGGTCATGACAATCATATAGCAGATTATGAAGAATCGAATCAAAATAATGATTTCAAATGCATATGGAAGTGCGATAAAAAAGTTCTATACATATATCCTTAATATAATTATAAAATATAACTATATTTATAGTATACATACGAGTTTCCAATAAAACCAAAACAATGCATGTCTCAACTCAATGAGGGTTTTTATCAAATACCAAAACCGAATGCATATAACCCATGAAAGGATCTTTGACAAATCTGAAACATGTATAAATAATCCACAAATGAGCCTCTTGCCACGAATGGTTAGCTTCACCTATTGATGTGACTCAGTGATTTGGTACCTGAAAGGATCATAAAGACCATATTCACCTATTAATGTGACCCGGTGATTAGATACTTAAAAGGGTCGTAATGACCATCTACACCTATTAGTGTGACCCGTTGTTTGGGTACTTGATTGCACATATTATGTGACTTAGTGAAAGCGTACCTGATTACACTTTTTATATGACTTGTGACCTGGTAAAATGGTACTTGAAACGTCATTAACCTCAACCCGTACAAGAGTCTTTAGAACTACGTTTGGTCAACCCATATAAGGGTCTCAAAGGGTTACAAGGATCAACTCACTAAGGGGTTTCTATGGCCACGAGGACCAGCCCACAAAAGGATCTTCATGCCTAAAAGGGCAATCACACACAGGGGTATTATCACATATCTATATGTCCAATGAAAACTATACAAAAAACCATGCTCATATAATAATTACTATATAAGAATGCTACACAAAATATATTCATATATCAAAATCCCATATTTGAAGCCAAAACTAAAAATGCAATAAGATATGCTTGGCCCAATCTAAATGACGTATAGAGAACTATGGAGTCCAATACATTTTGCAAATAAGAGATGAAGCATGATGTTCCAAATACCTCTAAAATTATGTATGAATCCATAAAAAACATTTACAATTATCCCAAAGGAAAACATTGATGAAATCAACATGTTTAGGCAACCAAATCCACCAATAGAAATGAATCTCAACATATGAAATAGGGATTCTAAGATCTTAACATGGAAATCAAATAATCATTTGCAAAACAATATGGATAAACAATGAACTATTAGAGTTTAGAAAATCAAAGCATAAACTTGTGAAATAGAACCTTAGATATGCTATAAACCTTGAAATCCATAGAGATTTAGGCATCATAAACCATATAACAAATGATTAGAGATCATAGATCTAAGAATATAAGGAAGAAATACAATGGTATGTCATGTAAATCCATTCCCCCAACCAAGTCCATATATCCAAACCTATTGGGAAAAAAATCCATATATCCAAACCCTAAAACTTTCAAAACATAAATTAGAGATTATATTTTTATAGACCTAATAGTAAAAACAATGCATATATTGTATAACCACTTACTACAACAATTTATCCCTTGAATCAATGAGTTCACCTTTCAAAACCTCATTTTTTCCTATGCCTTCCTCTTATCAAAATCCTTCAAACCCTCTCCAACTGTAAACAAATGGTGTAGAGCACCAATATTAACAAGATCTCAGTGAAAAATAAATAAAAATTCACAAGATTTGGGGAGATTCTCTTATGATGAGAGCTCACATGGCTTACTTCAGCTAAAATGGGGGTTCCTTCCCTCTCTTACCCAAAACACTATCTCATTATATATTTCATTATTTTTTATTGTCTTTAAACCTAAATAGGTTTTTGAATCGTCACATGTGGATCCTATTAAAGGTTGGGGATGAAATCACCTGTTGGCACAAATCTCGATGATTATTTCGCTTAGTGGTGACCGATCACGAATTTTGGTTATTGATCACCGTGTGATTGATCATAGGGTTGGAGATCGATCATGGGTGTCATTCACAAAGTGACAAATTTTACTTATGGGTGAACCCATTGCGCGTGATTTGAGATGGTGATCAATCATACTCTGCTAGAAAGTCTTATGAGAAAGACCTGAGGGTCGTGGTTTGTATAGGTGTTCAATCATGGCCTTAGAAATCGATCACGGAGTGATCAATTATGAACTTTGAGATCAATCACGATGTGATCAATCATGGGGTTGGTGATCAATCACCTCCATATTTTGAAAATTTTGGCTTTTATGTTTTCCAATCAAGTCCAATTGGGCTAAGTTTATGCTAGTCAATCGTATGATATATTTAAGAATCTAAAGCATTGAGGTTAGCCCTCTTGCTCACGTATACCAAGTGTAGCACGTATAGACACACAGTGTCGGATCGAAATCTTTAAGACTTACCAAATGCAGATGTGGGGGGTTAAAACTCTTTTTTTTAAAAGGTGTTTGTAGTACAGTTGTGAAGCTCTTCAGTGATGTGAACAACTCAGTCCCATAAAAAATTTCCACTCTAATTAAAGATTGTTGATATAACCTCTACCATGCTAACATTGTCCAAATATCACATGTTCCGAGGCTACGCATGAACTCGCAACACTAATAGCTAAGGAGAGTCTCATGGAAAATTGTCCAATTATGAAGCTCTTAAGTGATGTGAATAGCTCAATCCCATGGAGAATTTTCACTATAATTAAAGATTATTGTTGATATATCCTCCACCATTCTGACATTGTCCAAATATCACATGTTTCGAGGCTGCGCATGAACTATCAATGTTAGTAGCTAGGGAATAACTCTGTTGGAGGTGGAATCCAGACAAATTCTCTTAGTGCTTATTTTCCCTTTTCACAATGAATCATTGTAATAAGGAGGATTTTTCAGTTCCATGAATTGAGTTAACACTCATTACCTAAAATAAATAAATAAATAGTAGCTAGTAATGCAATTTAGTTTCATTATAAAAAAAGTAGGAAAATTACTTGATATATATATGTGTTTATAACCTGAATCATTTTATATGGTTTGGTAAGTTTCAAATTATTTTCTTGCAATGAAATTTTATTAGATTGATGATATCCAACCAAAACTTCAAAGAAGGCATGTCCCACAAGGCCCTTCAAAATTTTGCATTTTAATCATGATTTTTATGCATATGTTTTTTTTTTTTTAATTTTTAAAGAAACAAATAATTGAAAAGTCTATCAATGATAATTTATAAAAGAGGTATGATACATGGAAAAATCAAAAATTCTAAAATATATAGTTAAAGTATGAAAAAATCCATACATATTATATAAAGCCATATTCTAGGTTTCAAAATTTTTTTACCAACACATATCAACATCAAGACATTGGGGTCCCCTGTATGTGGGAGCCCTTAAATCAATGTAGACATAACAGGCTGGTGTTGATTGTGTAGATGTAGCTGTCATTTATGACCATACAGGTACATTTTAAGGAGGTGAGTCCAAATATTTAAAACCTTGTGTTAAGTGGAAGTGAAAGCATGGGCATCCCATTTAGTATTTAGGGCTGAAAATGGCACAAAGAATTACATCCAATTTAATAATGATAGAAGGAAACTACATTCTCATTATAAAACTACTCACTGATATGAATAATGCTTCTCCATGGCAGATCCAATCGATCATTCAATGTTGTTGGGAAATCTTAATCTCCTCTACTGGTATCTAAAGCATTTTTTAAGTGCCAAGGACAAAAACAATGCTACACTTCAATTAAATATTATTAATAATAATAAAACAAGATTACACATACAACGACAACCATCACAGTAAAGGAATGTATCACAAGAATTTAAAATGGTAGTGATATCCCATAATTTGTACTATATATTTTTATGATAGAACTATATATGAAATCGCAAGGATACTCAAATTAAATGAAATGAGCTTTAGCTCTTTACCAAAAAAAAAAAAAAGAGTGAGAAAAATATGAATCTCTCTAGACATTTCATTGTTCAAGGTTATGATTTTGATAAATATTTCATCTTTTGGATTTATGAAAATTTCGCTAGAATGTTTTGAAATAATGAAAAAATTATGGATCTTCAATGTGAATTGCTATGAAAATTTATATATATGTTGAGTATGCTTACACATTCAAGACTGAAAAAACCATATAAAGCATTTAATTGATGTTAAAGTTATTCATATATATTAACAAATGGCCACTAGTCATTTTTTAATAGATAAATGAAACCAAACATGTCAAATTGTATGATTACTTCACTTAATTATTCATCTTAAAATAGTCATTGTAAACAATTTTATATAACAAAGTAACATGATATTTTTTTGAGCACATATCTAATTTATGCATACATATATGAAAATAACTTCAATTATACAATATATGTTTTATCATATTAAAAATAATAATTTTAATTATTTTGTAAACAAAAATTAAACAATATTGTTTACTATAAATGATTTAGTGAATAAAAAAATTAAAATTTTGGCAAACAAATAGATTTAAGATGGATATAGCTCATGCATAATAATTACTATTAAAAGTTTTCATAAAAGTGGAACTTTGTCAAAATTTCACTAGTAACAACTTAGTTTCAATGACATATCGATGAAATTTTGAAATTTTTGTATTCCCTTTGTATTTCATTTCGCCATCCCTTGAAGTGGGAAAATTTTGATTAATTTTGCTGAAATTTTGGAACATGTTATTACTAATTACGGGCTAGCCTTAGACCAACTCTACAAAAATAGAGTGGAATGAGAGGAAATTGTTAACGGTTTGTAATCCCTCTACAGTCTGAACGATTATATCACAACCACAACTGTGAGTATTTTTTTTACCTTTAGATTTGGATTTCAAACTTCAGTCAAGTCACACGCCCATTTGCGGATGTGATATGACCATTTGGACCGTAGAAGGATTTCAAAATGTAGACAATTTCCTTTATGGTGGATTAAGTGCAAGCTACAACTGTTAGATTGGGATAAGTTTATTGATAATTGAATTCACTTATTCCCATCGGATGGTTGTTACCTGGTTCTCATTGAATCTAGCACCCCCATTAAAAAAAGAAGGGCAGAAAATCTTGGGTATTCCAATCCACCAAATTAAATGATGTTAAATGAGCGGTCATCTAATGACATTTTGAACATCATATACAGTGAGATCGACATGATGAAAGCCTCCAGACCGTTTGATATTGGGTTAAGATGGAATAGTTTGGGGCATAGTTTTGAAAATTGGATTGGACCGGGTGGTCTAACCTGGATTAATCAGAACTGGCACTCTAAATGGTTCTATAGAAACTTAAAACCATAATCTACCAAAAGCCACATATAATAAGAAAACCAATCAAAACGGACCAAAAACAACCGGACTATGAACACAGTTCTAGTAAAACCAGTTTTTTTTTTTAAATAACAAAGTAAGAAGAAAAAACATAGAAGCATTTCTTTACAAATTTTAAGCCCCCTTTCCAAGAATTGTTTATTTTTTGTTAATTTATTACATTTTTTGGCATGTCTAAAAATGGGAAACCGAGTCATAGCTCATAAGCCTTCCAATGCATTATGAATTGGGGAAGGATCGTGAATCACCAGGAATTTCTGTTGAGTTCAACTACATCGTGACATGTATTTGTAAGGAAAAAGACCAAATAAATAAATAAATAAATAAATAAATAAAAAAAAAAATATATATAGAGGGAGCATTTACCAAAATCAAATCAGATAGGTGTAGCTCCCTATGAATTGTTCTAGAATAATGATTGTATGTGATTACACAGACCTCTGTGGGC
>JAOXJP010000008.1:14247974-14268275 GCA_025762735.1 Platanus orientalis | reverse complement strand
CTCCAATCTGAGCCAAACTAACTCCACTCATTGACAGCCTTGAACCTACCTAAGTTTTTTAAATAAGGTTTGAATGAAGTATGATTGAACATGTGATGTACATTGATGATATAACTGGTTGCATGACCGATCAGATTGTTACACTTGTAGACAATGAGCAAGGAATTTGGGTAGATCATCGGTGTGGCGTCGACTTAAGTTTTTTCAATGCTTAAGTCAAAGATATGCTTCTTAATTAGTAAAAATATTTTTAGAATCTTTTTAGAGAATTTCTCGTATCTTTGGTGAGCAGTGTATGTCATTTTATAGAGTTAGAACGACACATGATTAGGGATTTCTTCCTGGATTTTCAGCTTGGACTGAGATCACAATGCTTAATCAATGGTTGGATTTTCGGTGATGGATTCTCAGAGTGGATTTTGAAATAGTTATTGATCTTCTTTATTTGAGTGATCAGGTTGAAACGTTGCTGCAAGCTGATCTTTATCTGCATTTCGGGTTGATCAGGTTGAAACGTTACTGTAGACTGATCTTTATCTATATTTTGAGTCATTTGTATGGGTTTCAGCTTGGTTTTACCAACATAAATATCTGTTTCAAATTGTTCCCACTGCCCCCTCCCCCACCTTCTTAACTTGATCAAGACAAATGGAATGAACATGATCAATGGCCATGTGGGCATTACGCGTTGGTGGTTAGATTTCTCAAATGCATGGTCTATGCCACACCGCCACACCTACAATGCATTTAAGTTTTGTTCCCCCCTCTTAAATGTGACTTATAACATGTTAGTCAAAGCCATCCGATTGGATGGACCATTTCTTTTAGTGTGCAAAACCTAAAATGATGGATCACCCTTTCTCTAAAAACCGTTTGAACGTCTTTTACAAATCAAGGAGATGGATGTCCAATGCAAAAGGCAGCCCTTTTACAAAATTTTGTTTTTCACATTTCGGTAAAAATCTGAAAATATTAATGAGAAATGGATGGCATACGAAATGCTAGTACATCACTTTTTATAACCCTTTTATGAGCAAACCATTTCTAATCAACATTGGTATGATCACACTAGGAGTTGACACGTGTATAGAATTAAAAGAGTCAACAAAAATGTCTAATTAAAAAAATTAAGTGTAAAAAAATAGAAACACCAAATTCAAAAGGGAACTGCTATTTATACCATATAAATTTCTGATCTTACCTCGCTTAAAATTTCTTTTTATACCCCTTCCTCAATTCTTTCTCTTACCTAAAATACTCCTCCCTTCTTCTCAAATCTCACCCATTTTTAACGCGATGGTGGTCCCTTGGTGGCAACCTGAAAGTTGATAACTTTTTGAATTTTTTTTTGTTTTTTTTTACGTGTTCAAACGGCTGGGCTGGCTGAGTGGAGGTTGCCTTGCTCGGCAACTACAGTCCGAACAAGAAAAAAAAAATAGGGAGGAAGGTTGGAGACGGGAGAGGAGGGGAGAGAGAGGAAGAGGGAGAAAGAGAGGGGGGAGTGCGGGAGAGGGAGGGAGAGAGAGAGGGGAGGAGGGAGGGAGAGAGAGAGGAGAGGGTTGCCAGAGGGGAGAGAGGGAGAAAAAGAGAGAAGGGAGTGTGGGAGAGGGAGGGAGAGAGAGAGAGGAGGTGGTGTCGGAGGTCGCTACAACAGTCGGACGTTGGAGTGGTTGCCGGAGGTGAGGAAGGAGGGGTATTTTTGGTAGGAGAGGGATGACGGGAAGGGTATAAAAGAAAAAAATAATTTGAGGTGGGTTCAGAAAATGTTATGGTGTGACTAGCAGATCCCAAAAAATAAATCGGAAGGGTCCAAGAGACCTTTCTTGTCTTGATTCGGAATCCCAACTTGGATCCCCAGGGCGAGTGAACCGTGAACCACAGATTTTAACAGGAATTTCCCGATTGGACACCATAAAAAACCCAATTTTGATTTTCGTGTAATTTTTAGCTTCCACCAATAGCCTGAAGCCTGTAATTTTCTTGTGGTTCTAGGTGAGTGGAGATGGATTCTGGATTTGGAGGATTGGGGAAAATTATAGTGTTTGGACCCCAAAAAAGGGATATTTCGGCTCAGGAAATCATTGTCTGAACTGGGTTTCTCTCAGACATGGTTGAGCTTCGTCTTATGGCGTCTTCTAATTACCTTCCTGGTGTTTTTCACCAAAAACAAGGTCTTTACAGGGCGCCTAAGGTAAGTCATGATTGGTATTTTTCTTCATTGATTGATTTTATCTGGTTTAATCATTTGGATTGTGATTTTATGATGTGATTCGTATCTGGAATTCTTGGATGGTTGAATTTTTTACTATTGATGGGTGTTTTGCATTTTTCCCCCTCTTCATTCAGAGTTTATTTGAATTATGCGTGTCTAGGATGTTGGTTGGAGTGTTATATACCGATTTGTTATTGGGTTCATGGAATTCATACAGGTGTCGACTGCTTTAATGATTAGGAACTTGCCAGATTTCAAATGTTAGCAGATTTTGTTGTTTCTGTAGATGGGTTTTGTGATTATAATACTAGCCCAATTCGACATCCCTCTCGGCTGAACCTGCATTCCTCTGGTGATCCTGCTGGGTTCCTCCCCCGGGCAAATATTTTAGATCAAGTCTATGATTAGAATTCTTGACTTCACTGTTGTTATTAGTTTGATTATATTTGGCCAATCTGTAACTGGGTCTTTAATATTGTAGGATGTCTGATTACATATCTCACATGCTAAGAAAAAGCAAGATAAAAGTAGCCCTATGGTTTATATAATAGCTTTTGTAGTTTTATACTGTTGTACTGGCCTCTCTATCTCTCTTTTGTGTGGTGATTCAGTTTTATGGTTTCAATTGCTTAATTGGGTAGCAAAGAGGAACGAATTGGTCCGGACATTCTCTTGAAGCATTTTGTTGGATGTATCTGGTCATTCTCTCAATCCATCAAATGCTGAACCATTTGGTAATCTTTGGCTTATGCAGGAGTCTCAACCTTCTGTATCAATTTCTGGAACAAAACAGGAGCTGATAAGATCAGGTTGCCTTCGTATAAGGCAACATCAGCTTGAGAATCCATGGAAACTTACGAGTCATTTGTTGGAGTCTAGCCAGTCTGTCAAGCTTGCTTCAACTACCAGGAAGCCCGTGCTTGTTGATGTGCAAGGTTCACGTCTCATTATTCTACATCGTTAAATGTTGGAACAAATGCAAGATATTTCTTCAAAAGGACATTCTATATTCTGCTATCAGTTCTTGTAAATCAAGCTTTTGATAACAGCATGTATGTATATTGGTTCTGTTCTGGTCATGCTATACTAATCAAGATCACCTCTTTGTTTTGGTAACAGATACTCGCCCTGATTCAATACTCTTCAGCTTTGGGATTGCTGAACAGTGCACAAGACACGAAAAGATTCTGCAGTTCCTCATGTCTGGATCGAGTGAAGCAGAAAGAGACGGGCTAGACTTTTCCCTATTATCTGATTTGATGGGGCTTCAAACACCGGAAATTGACATGCGCTTACAACCTAATGTTCTCTCAGATCATGGATTTTGTCTTTATGAGGTTGGAGGTGGTGAAGATCAGTCTTCCCTTTTCTGCCCAAGCAGGGAATTTTATTCCCAGAAGGCTCTATTGGATTTTGTGGGGGATTTGGACCGTAATTCAAGAATCACGATTCATGGAGATGGCCGAGTCCTGTTGACAGGCACTGGAGTTCAGATGAAAAATTTACCTTCAATTGTCACACAGTTTTACCTGTCGAAGAATTCAACCCAATGGAGAAAGCAATCGATGCTAATACCACACTTTACTAGGTTTGGATGCTTGAGCCCCCATTGCCTTTGTTAATGAGTCCAAATTGCTTGGCTATTCTTGCATGCACAGGCTGGCAGTTCTGAAATCATAGAAATTGCACTTCTTTATAGTCTCATGTTTATCAGTGATATAATTTGATTTGAAAACATATGATCAATATAATGGATCCGAGTCCATCCTTAGTACGATTATACATGGGCCAGGCTTGTTGATCCTGTCCTTTAAATCAGTTGGCCACCTCTTGGATGGAACATGGCCCCAAAACAGATCGATTGGACATTTCTAACTGCATAATGCATGATTTTTTCTCTTTTAACATTAATATTGTCTCTTGTTCTAACTTGTTACGTTAAGATCCATTGCTTGGTCTGATTTATGGCTATACTTATCAAGATGTGGCCCACCTATTGAACAGTCTGGAATGGTTATTTAGTGAGACTTGTTTTTGGTAAAGGGATAGGTTTAATTTGCTATACTTGATGGTACATGTATGCTATAAATTTTTTTTTTTAAATTGCTATATTCATTTAATCATGCTCTAATGTTGTTGTTCTTGGCTGCAACTTCAGGATCAAGTTAGTGTTTGATTATTTATATCCAGATTTCTCTTCTTTTCTTTCTTGAAGGTCACAAGTTTCTTTCCTAGAGATCTATTAACCTGTTCCAGAATACTTGCATCTGGTTGTGAGCTGTCATTGTTGGGATCATTGTTTTGAGATGGTTAATTTGCTACTAGGACAAGAAGTGTTTTTTACAAACACTATTCCCTCTCTCTCTCTCTCTCTCTCTCTCTATATATATATATATATATATATATATATATATATGTGTGTGTGTGTGTGTGTGTGTGTGTGTGTGTGTGTGTAGACACACCCCTCTGTTCTTGTTGTGGAGTAATATTTGCACTTCCAGTCTTCTCCATAATATTTTTAGTTCCTACCACCTACTACTCTTATTAGACATCTTGAATGGCACCTGTTATTCTGCATGAGGAATGCTTGTGTCAGGTGGGGAAGATGAGAATATGTTTCTATTGTACATGCAGCATGCGTGGCCCAGGGAGACGGGGGACACTATTTGATTGGTTCCACCTTGGAGATTTTCAACATCTGATATTGGATGCTCTTAAGTCTTAACCATATAAATATTTTCTTGTTCACTCACCATACTTTTCAGACTGTCCAGAAGAGTCAGATCAGATGGTTGGATTGTTTAATGTGGAATCACTGATCTATATCGTAATTTGTTTTATAGCTGAAAGAAAACAATTAATGGAAAGAAATAATGGGAATTATATATGTTTTGTGGAAACTCTTATCATTGAATTATGTATGTTAATACTTGGATGTCGTTTACATTTCTCTGCGGCTGGCATTTGTGGAACAGTTTACTGTTAAAGCCTTCAGCTATTTTGGTCATGATGAATATTCTGTCAAATTAGCATGACTGCCATTTTTCAAAACCACCTGACTTGATCTTCTTTCTATTGAACAGACTGGACGGTTGTGAGGAACAAGCTAGTATCCATGGAACTTTGAAGCTAGAAACTGTGACGGTCACTCCTTTTAAGAGGTATCTGTCACTTAAGACTTGTGCAACGGATGTTCATTTTGTTATTACAACACAGACATATACTTGTGCATGCAGTTACATATACAAACTATAAATTAAAATAGAAATTCATATTCAAACAAGGTTCACAAAAACTGATAGAAAAATTTAACAAAAAATGTGTTGAATGCCGTTTCCTATGCTTCATTTGTAAATTATTTTGCATAAATTGGTTTTATTTTATGCCCTCTAATGCATTCCTCTCTCTCTCTCTCTCTCTCTCTCTTTCTTTTTTTCCTCTGGACAACCTTGAAATATTAGTGTTAATAAGAATTGGATTTTAGTATCAAGGAAAACAATATCCTGGGTGTGATCTTTATTTTCGCTTTCGTTTTCAAATTGAAAAAGAGATCTTAGTGTTTAGACAACAACAACAGCAACAGCCCTATATATATAGATATATTCTGAATAGTGTTTGTGATCAGTTATTAATCTTTAGGCTTTTCAGAAAGCCTCAACTTTGTTTTTATGAAATCCTACTCTTCTTCCCACATAATTCTCTGGATTTTGGTGTCCTAACTTTTCTTAGGACAAGCCCATTTACAATTTTATCAAATCCAGTCTTACATTTGCATGTATGTTATGCTTTATTCTCATGTAAATTACATTTTGTATCCACTATATGCAAGGTTATTGCAAGATTTTGGATGGAAAAATATTTTTAGTTGAACATCAACCACCTTTGCGCATTAGCTATGTTGTAATGTGAAATATACTTTTGGGTTTTGAGTACAGCTGTGTTCAATACTAGCCAATAAGTATATTTTTAGATGTAGCATTACTGTTTTCTGCTGCTGTTTCCTTTCCCATTTCTGACTCTTTTTCAACATTCCCAGTCCTGAGAAAATAAAGCTGAAGCCATCACCAAGGAAGAAAAACAGTAGGAAAACAAGGAGAGAGAGGGATCTCTACAAGAAGAACTACTTCCACGCATGTGAGATTCTTCTTTCCTTAATTCTAGACAGGAGTCAGGGAAAGACCACTATCCTGTCACTGAAGAAATCGGGGCCTGAACTACCACAGCTTCTGACCCAATTTTCTGCTGGAATTGCTGGGACTGGTGTTGCTGTTCTGTTCTCTGTCATCTGTAAGGTAGTCGGTGGAAGGGTGCCCTTCTGTGCATCTGAGCTCTTGAATACCGGAGTCGGATTGGGCCTGGTTTGGCTCTCTTGGGCAGTGAACAGACTCAGAGACACAGTCATTTATGTTAGCAAGAATGCAAGCAAGGTGGAGCTAAAGGAGGAGGAATTGATGAGAAGAGTGAACAAAAGTGTGAATGAAATATTCTTCAGGGCTGCAACTTTAATGGCAGTAGCAATTCTGAGGCTTGCATAATTAAAGAAGAGAATGATTTGAAGGGAGATGCGGCATATTTGATTTTTTTTTCTTTTTCCTGAAATTTTGTGGTTTGCAAACTTGAGATGATGCTAGCTGACCAAGCTTAATGTTCTGGCAGGTAATGTGGTTAATAGAGGGTATTAGGTTCAGAGGCTACCATGATATCAGTACTTAGAGCTTTTGGGCTAGCTGACAAAGCTTTTTGTTGTGGGTTCTGGAAGTGTAACATATTTTCAGTAGAAAGGGCTTGGAGAGCTTGGTAACTAAACACAATGTGGCTTTGTATATAGAAGTTCAGCTAATTACTCCTTAGATTGTCATTTTTTCTAAGGACAAAATATATGGTGGTCCTTGGTTTGAATCCAGACCAGCATAGCTGGTCAGACCGATTGTCATGGGACCAGCAATTTCGCAAGTTAGTGGACAAAGGCATTCTGTCAAGCCCACTGCAAGCTTTTGAGTTTAAATCCTGTATCGATAAGGGGTTGTTCCTCCACATGGATGGATGACATGACATATTCGGGCAGTCAATGTAATGGGGTACCCTCTGGATTTGCCATTTTTGTCGTGTGCTTTGTTTATGATAGTGTCATAGTGCACCCTATTTTCCACTTTTCCCCTGTAAATAATAGTTTTTTATTTTTTATTTTAATTTAAATACAACAACAGACTTATCCCTAAATACTTGGGGTCAGCTTCACAAATCTCGTCCCACCATTTCATTCTATTTAGGATCATATCTGTCATTAAATCACAAAGTGCCATGTTTCTTCTTACTATTTCAACCCAAGTCAATTTTGGGCCTCACCTGCCATTGTCATATTTGGGAGGATATAGGATTCTCTCTCTCTCTCTCTCTCTCAATTGTTTGACATGGACAAGGAACATGTTGACGATTGCTTCTATGCAAACTAATCTTGTAACTTCCGTCCAAGTTTCAAATTCTCTTCCACCACAATCCTTCCATCTCTTGTTAAGGTTCTAATGGTAGATAGAAATAACTTCATAGGCTATCAAATGCATTCAAACTGTCTAACTCATCGAATACATGCCAACCAAAACGAGACCAATTCATCAAGAAGTCATTGCCAAGAAAAGGTCAGATGATTGGATAAGTTTAAGTAGAGGGGCCCTTGTGGGCTCTCAAACTTGTAATTCAAATGGTTGACAATATCTTCTTACCTAATAATTCAGTTATTAGAAAGACACCCTAATTCCTTTCACTGGGTGGTGTGTCCTTCAATGTTTTGTCATAACTATATACTTATGATAATAATACTTCATTCATGAACTTTCCTTATTTTCTTCCCATCATAAGTGTTACCCTATGTTTCTCAAACCTATAAAAAAAATTAGCTGTGGTTTTTTGTAGCATAAAAAATTACAGAAAGACAAAAAAAAAATCCATGATTAAAGAAAAAAACAAGTTAACAGACAATAAAAAACCCATCCTTGTGGTTCATGCTACAAAACGCCACAGTGAAAAAGGTTAATTCCCTTCTTATGGGGACAATTAAATATTAAAATGTTAGTTATTTTAAGATGGTTTTATTTAGGGATTGGCAATGACTCTTGACTTATAAAGCAAGGAGATTGTGGTGTTGCACTTGAACTGCACGTCTTCCGACAATTGAGCTGTACCCATTAGAAAGGGAACTTTAACATAGGACTTAGCTGTGATTGGTTTTAAGGGATAAGCTTATGCATAATTTGTGAGAATATCTCTGTAACTGTACTTAGTTGTACACCACAATTTGTGAAGAACATGCTACGTTATATTTAATTAAAGAAAGTCGCAGGACATCTCAAGGTTTGAATCCCTTTCCTGTTTCTAAGAGTTTGTATAAATTATTACCTTCAAACATTCAATAAACTTGTCAAGATCATTAAATTATAAGAAAAGTATTTGTAAATAATCCGCACCGAATTATTACCTTTAATTCGCACCGAATTACCGTTACCATCACGCTTATCTACCTTGTAACCTCTTCTTCTTCTTTCTCTCATTTTTTAGGAGGAAGAAAAGCCCTTTGATTTTGATCAAAGGGTTGATGACCTTTGATAAGATCTACAAAACTTTCTTTCTAGATCACAGCCCAACAAAATGATATAAGATTAAAAGGTTAATGGACTCCTTAATGGGCACATAATGTAATAATCAAAACCAGATTGGCCCACCACGGACAGGGAAGAGTGATCCATCAAGCAACAGGTGAGATCAAAAAAAGTTTCAGAATGAGATCAAGGATCTCAAGCCTCGTCACAATGACAAATAATTTGATTTGGCTTGCAAGAAGACAACAGATGCTGTAAGAGAGGGTCGGGAAATCTTGGTAGTCAGGAAGAAAAAAACAGGATAACTGTTAAAAATGTTTTGGTGGGCCATCGCTTGCCCATGAGTTGTTTTATATAATGGCTAAGATCATCTGATCAATGAAGGTTAAAACACAAAATGAAGGTTTCCAACGAAAGAAGGTCCAATCAATGACAATGGCTTATATAAATAAGGAGGACTCATCCTTCCATAGCCAGGGTCAAATCCCTCAGTTGAAAATTTGCAATGTATGCGTTACCTGCTTCCTTGTCTAGCACGGTTTCTGTTGATGTATATTAACAACTGTCAGGTGGGTTTCAATGGCCAAATAAAAAGGAGAGCAATTTTTTCTATCCCCAATTGTCTGTCCCCCTGTGTTTCCACACCACAGGCTCCCACTTATCTATTTATTTATTTTTGAATTTGTTGCCTCTTCTATCAACTTTTTTATTTGATCCTTTTTACTTTAACCTTATACACACCCCTCATTTTGGGAGGTTGCTTTGGCAATGCTCCCCTGATAACAGCTAACCTATGCCCCTAATACATCAACGTCAAAAGTGATTTACACTTTTTTTTTTCTTGGAGAAGAGGGGAGGGGTGGTGCATCACTTTTCAGCGCTGATGTGCTCACCTCCGACAAGGGGCTGTGGTTATCATTAGTTAAGGGGAGCATTCCCAATCCTCTTTATTATTTTGGATACTTACTTTTGGGAGCTTTTAATAACATCCCCAAATTTTCTTTTTACACCCTTTCTTTTTCATATTTTTTCCTTCACACCCCTTTTCTACCTAAAATACCTCTCTTATTTTCTCAACACAACCCACTCATCTCCTCCCCTTTTTCCTCTCTGGCGATGGCAGCCTCCCTTATCTGCGCCTCTCTCTCTCTCTCTCTCTCTCTCTCTCTATATTTGGCCTTTGCATGGCCGAACATGGCTGAACACTGAACAAAAAGCCTTTGGGGTGTTCTGAAAAAAAAATGTCATTTTTGTTGCCATCACTGTCATCGTTGTTGCCAATGTCGCCGCCACCGCTAGGGTCCCAGAGTGGCTCTCTCTCTCTCTCTCTCTCTCTCTCTCTCTCTCTCTCTTTCTCATGCATCTCTATTCAGCCCTTGCATGGTTGAAGACTGAACAAAAAACCTTTGGGGTGTTCTAAAAAAAAAAATGTCATTTTTGTTGCCGTCACCGTCATTGTTGTTGCCAATGTCACCGCCACCGTTAGGGTCCCAGAGTGGTCCTCTCTCTCTCTCTCTCTCTCTCTCTCTCTCTCTCTCTCTCTCCTACATCTCTATTCGGCCATGCAAGGGCCGAACACTGAACAAAAAGCCTTTGGGGTGTTCTAAAAAAAAATGTCATTTTTGTTGCCGTCACCGTCATCGTTGTTGCCAAAGTCGCCGCCCCCGCTAGGGTCCCAAAGTGGTGTGACTCTTGTTGGAAGGGGGTAATGGGTGGAGAGAAGAGTTAGAAAGGTAATTTCAAAGTTTTAAAATTGGGGGTGAAGAGAAATTTTGGAGGTATTATTAGAAGCTTCACCTTTTTTTTCATTTAAAAACTGTTTTTACGGTTTTAACCTTATACACCCAACTTTTGTGTATGGGGATAAAGGGGGACAGATATATTTAAGATAGAACATTTCCTCCAAAAAAAAATGGAGGGATTTAAATAGGATAATCTCCTAAGATGATTGAACCATTAAACACGGACTCCAAAAGTAATCACAACTTGAGTTTCAAAATTATTCCTAACTTGTAGTTATGGACAAGCATACTTTTCAGCAATGCTGTATTTTATGAGCTACTTGATAAATTAAGTAATTTTTTAATATGTAATAGAACATTTAAGGGTCCAAAGTCAATGTCTCCAGCAATTGAAACACGCACGGCAAGATCAAGATTGCTTGGGGCCCAAAAGTGGTTAGGGTTCCTAGTCAATTCCAAGAGGATTTGGTTCAAATAAAGTAAATAGAAAGGAAAAAAAAAAAAAAAAAAGAGGCAAAAAGCAAAACAAAACTGGAAAAGCATTTGCCTTTGTTACGCAAAAGAAACCTTTTTTTTTTTTTTTTTGTGTTTTTTATTCATTAATTAATTCGAATCTATCTCTCACCCGAGGAATCACACATCACTACTAATTCAAAACGTGAAATATGCCTAATAGAGAGTGTTTTTGGTAAATAGGCAATATTATATTCATGCATTTACTAAAACACCCTCCTTCGCCCGTTGTGTATTTACCGGGACACCCTTGTAATGCATTGTGTCTCCCTTATTGGTACCGGTGCGATATCACTTCAAGCTTGAATGGAGATGATTCAAATTCTTGCTTGGTCCACTAAAATACTCAATAGGAAAAGATAATTACCGAAATTCAAGACAGGGATTGATGGATTGGAGAGAGAGAGAGAGAGAGAGAGAGAGAGAGAGAGAGAGAGACCCAAGAAAGTAGAAAGAAAAGAAAAATTAGGAGATAAGGAGTTGAGAGCAAAAACAGCACCACCCAAGAAAGTAGAAACAAAAGAAAAAGAAAAATTAGGAGATAAAAGCAAAAACAGAAAACAAAGTCTCCCCTCTTTTGAAAGAGGCAGAGAACCCACGAAACAGCAAGGGAAACCAACATTAAAAAGATGTAAAAGCAAAACCAGAAAACGAGAGAAGCACCCAAGAAACATCAAGGATCTGGAAAGCCCTTGTACAAGTTAGAAGAAGATTTATGAGCAAAAAACAGACAAGAAAGCCTCCACAGAAGGTTCGCTTCACTCTTCCTCTTCATTCCACACCATACGTGCTCCCTAAGTTCATCTTCCACTTGTTTATCTTCACCCACCACCTTGCCTCTCCTCTGCACATCTCAAAACATTACCGATTCCACGGTGACAATTCAAAGCAGAACTCAAGCAATCTCCTGCAGCCTCCACAAACAACTTCCTCTGTTCTTCAATTTGCAATTCTTCTGCAGAACTGACTAATTGAACAAAAGTCTCCATCCCTACGGTTCCAGTTTGAAGCTCTGTAAGTTATTACCCAGTTGAGTAGCTCGACAAATTCCGGGCAATATGGACCGGAGTCCAAAGTCTATACAAAGCGATGGGAGTGTCAGGGTGCAGGTTTCAGAGAACAAGCTGAGCGACAATTGGGGTTCAGGTTCCACCATTTTTGAACCTCAGCGAGAGGTTTCTGACTCAACTGAAAAGAGAGACAGCAGCAACAACAACTCTAGAACTCCAGCAAAGCCGCCGGCCTGTGCCCGTGCCCGTGCACCGGAACAGAAGCTGACAATCTTCGCCCTTCGTCTTGCAACTCTTGAAAAAACAGCCAGTGGGCTAGGAGCCCTTGGATTCATCTGGGCAACAGTTGTTCTTCTTGGCGGTTACGCCATTAAACTAGACAAAACTGACTTCTGGTTCATAGCCACTATACTCTTGATTGAGAGCACCAGAATCTTCAGCCGCAGTCGCGAACTTGAATGGCAACACCAGGCTACATGGTCGATCGCAGATGCTGGGATATATAGTTTTCGGGCCCTGAGATCCAGCTCCCACTTCATCATTCGAACTGCGAAAGCATTTTTCCGGCCAATTTCTGCAATTCGACCAAGAAGCCACCATGAACGAAAGCTATCAGAGAGTACTGCAGCAAGACCCAGCAATCGGTTTCGCCAAAGAGTGCCAACAAGGACATGGACAGTATCGGATGTTCCCCTGCTTCCATATGCTCAATGGGTTTTTCTGTCTCGAAACATCAGTAAGTTGCTCTATTGGTTACAGTTGTTATCAGCCACAGCTTGTGTGACACTTTCACTACTGAGGCTTGTTCAGTTGAATAAACATGAAACCAGTGAAACAGACCCAGACAAGAGGAATCAGAAATCTGCTCTGATTATTTTCTATGGGTTGGCCTTGGCTGAGGCCTTGTTGTTTCTAATAGAGAAAGCATACTGGGAATGGAAGGTCATCTTCTGTAAAGTGTTGGAAGAGGTAAACAAGGAATGTGAGTTAGGAAGCTCTGGCATGGTTTCGATCAAAAGGTTCTTCTATGATGCCTATTCGAGATGTATTAATGGAAGCATCTTCGATGGCCTTAAAATGGATCTGGTTTCTTTTGCAACAGAGCTTTTGGCATCAGATTCCTCTGACGAGCAGCTCATTGGAGCTCGGATTCTTCGGACATTCTCAACAAATGATAAGTTTTCCAGTGATACACTACAGAAGATTGGGATATCTATAACAGTGATGGAAAGATTGGTCGAGATGTTGAACTGGAAGGATCCAGAAGAAGAAGAGATCAGGCTATCAGCTGCAGAGATTTTATCGAAACTAGCCGGGAAAAAGCGAAATTCCCTACGAGTGGCAGGAATTCCTGGTGCGATGGAATCAATATCATCTCTGCTTTACATTGACCAGAGCTCCAATGGTGCTGCTGACGAAGTCTGCCCAAAAAATATCATCTGTGACCAAGAAAACTATGAATTTTCAACCTTTACTCAACTGGGTCTACTTATTCTCAAAGAACTCGCACGCAACCACGATAACTGTGGAAAGATTGGGAACACAAGAGGCCTCCTACCAAAAATTATTGATTTCACCCATGCTGGAGAGAGTTTGCTGAAGAACAATCATGGGGCAGAATCTCAGATTATGACAGTGAAACGATCCCTGCAAGTAATGAAGATGCTTGCAAGCACCACAGGTGCCACTGGGAAGCTTCTCCGACGAGAGATTTCAGAGATTGTTCTCACAATTAGCAACATCAGAGACATTCTACAGTATGGTGAGAATCACCCAAAGCTGCAACAACTGGGTATAGAAATTTTAACTAGTCTGGCTTTTGAAGAGGATGCAACAGAGAGAATTGGAAGCACAGGTGGAATTCTTAGAGAACTGTTTGGCATTTTCTTCAAACCGGGAATACAACACAGTAAGAATCATTTGACGGATGCAGCCGGAGAAGCACTTGCAATGCTGGCGTTAGACAGCAATAGAAACTGTTCTCGAATGTTAAAACGGGAGGTAGTACAGAAGCTTGTTGGGTCACTTGAGGAACCAGAGCATCGCATAAACTCTGCGAGAATCTTAAGGAATTTATGCGCCTATAGTGGACCCAACTGCTTTATCCAATTAAAAGAAGTCACTGCTGCTGCACCCACTGTAAGTTCTCTAATGTTCTTTTGTAAAACCTATATTTTCCTTGCATTCTAAAATCTATGAATCATCTTATGCTACAACATTCTTGATAAGAAGACTCGATTTCTCTATCTGAAATAAATAAATAACAGAAGAAAGTCTTATTTGTCTTTCCTTTTAATTGACAGGTGCTCAAGGCAATAATGTGGGAAGAACACAAATTACAGGAAGTAATGCTTGGTCTTGCAGCACAGATTGTCAGATTCATGAATTCCCAAGAAGCATGTATCATATTTGAACAAACTGACATTAGAGAGACCGCATTGGCAAAGAAACTCGTAGATATTTTGAAAAATTACCAGTATCCAGCGATCAAGGTTCCGAGAATGAGGAGGTTTGCACTTGAGCTGGCAATTTGGATGATGAAAGACAATGAAAAGAACATTCCTATTTTCAAAGATCTCAAAATGGAGAAGGAGCTTGAGAGTGTAACAGAAACCACATCAGAGCTGGAGAACTTCAATATTTTCTCTGGTACTGTTGGACAAAGCCGGCACAGCACAACAATCCACTCACTAGTTGACACAGCATTAGAGTTGCTAGCCAATGGGTGAATCTGCAAACCCAACAAGAAGTTTTTGTTAGCAATAAGGGTAGCAATACAAGAATTATTGGAATAAAGGATATATACACGGGGGTATATACGCCAATACCATGTATGGGTATTTTTGTCTTTTTGTCTTATACCTAAATATATAAATACATTGTTTATAGAGAGAAGATACTCTCTCACATACAATAGTCTCCAAATCTCCTCTTCTTCTTCTTCTTGTTCTTCTCTTTCAATCATTAACCTTCTTTATACTAAACAACTTGGTATTAGAGCTTTAGGATATCGGCCAAATCACGAAAGGGTTTGCGTATTAGGGTTGACATCATTCGTATGGATGCTGGCATCAGCAGGTCCGTACAGATGTGTCAGGGGTTGAAACACACCAGATCTGGATCGTGGTGAAATATAATGATTTATGATGATTTTTTTGGATTTTTTTTTTATCATTGGAAGTGTGATTTTCGAAGGACTTTTTGTTGCGGATGAAAACCCATGTTTCATGTTGATCTGTCCATTCCGACCAGGTGAAGAGTTTTTTCTTCGATTAATCTCACATGGATGGGTTGTTTTGGGGGTATGAAGCTATAGGAAGTATTCTTTCGTGATTTGGTTGAGATTTGAGATCGTGGCGAACGTTTTGCCTCTCCAAAGTTCTACCAAGTTGGGGTTTTGTGTGCTGCGACTTTGATCTCTCAATAAAAGTGGTTCTATTTGCATTTGAGAGTTAGGATTTATGAAAATCAAAGGTTGAGTGGTGAATGTGATGTTGATTAGAGCCTATACGTCCAAACGTGAAGCCAGAAGGTGTTTGTGGAAGTGCTAGACCTAAATTAGGCTTATGGGAGTTGTGATTTTGTGAGATTAGATGTTATGAAGGGGTGTACATGATAATACAATGCTGTGAGTGTGTGAAAAGCTGTGTAGCCTTGAGTTGTGTGTTCTGCCAAGGCTTGTGGAGGTTGATTGGGTGATTTTCAGAATACTATACATTGTTTTGTGCTGTGGTCACTCACATCATGTCTCAAGTCAGTAATAATACTGCTACATCACCAAGTACTGATGTTAATAGTCTTTGTGGAGTTGGAAATGAATCCCCGAATTCACTCATCACTATATTACACCTAGATGGAACAAACTTTCTTGCTTGGTCTCAATCTACCAAGCTTTGCATCATTGGCAAAGGCAAAATAACGTATTTAACTGGAGAAGCAAAGATGCCTAAGCCAATAGAGCCAACATATGCAAAGTGGGAGGCTGAGAATGCTATGATGTTGTGGCTCCTTCACTCTATGCAGTTTAGTATTTCTAATAATTATTCCAAGAGAGGGAATAAAGTTTGCATGTATGATCTACATCAGAAAGTCTTCAAACTCAGAGAGGGAGATCAGTCCCGTGTTGATTAATATTCAACTTTATGCAGTCTGTGGGAGGAGATCGACTTTTATGATAACTTTAAAGCCCAGTGTACCGAGGATGTAACTCTTTATAATCATAAAGTTGAAGATATTAGAATCTTTGAGTTTCTAGCCGGCCTCCATTCAGATTATGAACCCATCCGTGTACTGATCTTGGGAAATGATACTTAGATGAGGTTTTTGCACATCTATCTCAGGAGTTGGATATACGTTATCTGATGGTTCAGCCTCAGCAATCTATAATGGATCGTTTTACATTAGTGACCACTTCCCATAATGGAGGACGTGGGTCTTTTTGTGGCCGTAATGGAGACCATGGTGGAGCTTGATAGGAGGATAAAGATAAGTTAAAGTATGCACATTGTGGTCGTTTTCGGCACACTAAAGAAACTTGTTGGGATCTCCATAGCTATCCCCAATAGGAGGTCCAAAGTCGATCACAGTGCGATGGTTTTATTGGTGGCAGAGGTCGTTTTTGACCTTCGACTAGATCCAGTACACCTCGTCTACATAGTCTGCTTCCACCTTCACATTAACTCCAGACAGCACTAGTTTTACTCAAGATCAGGTTGAAGCTCTTCGTCGCTTTATAGTTAGCCTTACACCATCTACATCTACCACGCCCACAAACTCATTTACACAGTCAGGTACACATGCATCTGCTTTTAGTGCGTCTATCTCTACATTTAGCCATATTGGATTATTGATTCAGGTGCTTCAGACCACATGACAGGTAATCCTTCATTGTTTTCATCATACAGTATCTATTCAGGTCAACAAAAAGTGTGTACAACAAATGGTTCTTTATCCTCTATCGCAGGAAAAGGGTCCATTTCTGTTACTCCATCCATGACCTTACCATCTGTTTTTCATGTTCCTAAACTTGCTCTTAATTTGCTATTCGTCAGTCATATTACTAATTCTCTTAACTGTAGTGTCACATTTTTTCATTCTTTTTGTCTATTTCAAAATTTGGTGACAAAGAAGATTATTGGTAGAGGACATGAGGAAGGGGAACTATACCGACTTGATATGAACTCACCCACAGTTTTTCCTATTCCACACCTACAATTACTAGTTTTTGCTTCAGTTCGTGGAAAAATCACCCAATTACTATAGTGGCATCATAGACTTGGACATTCCTTTTTGTTTACCTTGAAGAAAGTTTTTCGTTCATTTTCATCTATGGATTTGTCTTGTGATGTTTGTGCACTTGCCAAACATTGTTGGAATTCTTATAGTTTGAATAATAATAAAAGGATTTCTCCATTTTCTATAGTTCATTTTTACGTATGGGTGCCTGCCCCAGTTACTTTTCTATTTGGCTTTCGTTATTTCATTACATTTGTTGATGATTTTTCTAGGGTTACATGGGTATACTTACTGAAGTGAAAAAATGAGGTATTCTCGGTCTTTCAACTCTTCCATAAAATGGTTGAAACACAGTTTAATACCAAACTCAAAATACTTCACTCTGATAATAGTGGAAAGTATGTTTCTCATGCATTCTACTCTTATTTATCCTTTCATGGTATTGTACATCATACTACATGTCCTCATACTCCAGAACAGAATGGTATAGCTGAACGAAAAAACCACCATCTTTTGGAAGTCACCCGTGTTCTCCTCTTACTAGATGAAAGTTCTCAAGGTTTTCTAGGTGGATGCCCTCCTCACTACCATCCACCTCATTAATAGACTTCCTACTCGTGTTCTCGACTTCCAATGTCCCCTCTAAGCTCTCTCTCCTCTCTCTACTCAATTTTCAATTCCACCCAAGGTGTTTGAATGTGTGTGTTTTGTATATGTTTATAAGGCAGACCGGTCCAAATTAGATCTTAAAGCCTTGAAATGTGTATTCATGGGTTACGCTACAGATCAAAAAGGCTATAAGTGTTATGACCCAGCCTCTTGTAAACTGTTTATCTCTATGGATGTTACCTTCTTTGAATCTGTCCCCTTTTTTTTTTAGTTAGACTCATCCTCGGGGGAGGGGGGGGGCAGCAATGGTAGTGATGATGAGTCCCTATGTCCAATTCCACCTAATGTCTTTGATTTTGGAGGTCATGCTAGTGAAGAGAGAAAAAAGATGGACACAATGATGATGGGGAGAATGATTGTAATAACTTAAATGTCTCAGACCAAGTTACAGCTCAGGGGGAGGAAGGAGGCACATCGAAAGACATACAAGTTTATGAACGAAGGAAAGGGAAAGTCTCCATTCCTCATGATGTGCCTTAGCTAGATTCTTCCTCACCACCACATGATCAAGGTAATTCTCCAGTCCCATCTGATATACACTTACTTATCGCCCATGGAAAAATTATATGTATATATACTAAACATCCTATTACCAATTTTGTATCATATGACTATCTCTCACCCAAGAACAAAGTCTTTGCTTTATCTTTGTCCTCTATCTCTATCCCTCATAGTGTGTCAAAAACATTATCACAAGAACCCTAGAGGGATGCTATGATTGAAGAGATGAACGTGTTAGAAAAAAATGGTACCTGGGAATTGGTTAAGCTTCCAAGGGGAAAAACTATAGTGAGATGTAAAAGGGTTTTTACCGTAAAGTTAAAACCTGATGACACAATTGACAGATACAAGACACGCCTAGTTGCTAAGGGGTATACTCAAACCTATGGTATAGATTACCAAGAAACCTTCGCACCAGTTACCAAGATCAATTTTGTGCGAATTTTGATCTATATGATGGTTAATAAAGGGTGGCCATTGTTACAGTAGGATGTAAAAATTGCATTTTTCCATGGTGATCTACAAAAGTTTACATGAAAACCCCTCGTGGATTTCAACATTCAGCTGCTAAAGGCAAGGTGTGTAAATTGAATAAAGCACTTTATGGACTAAAACAGTCAACCAGAGCATGGTTCGAGTGATTCAGCAGTGCTATGAGGCAAAGGTTGGGGGGGTACTCACAGAGTCAAGCAGACCATAAACTTTTAATCAAAAGTCAAGAAAGTGGGTTGACTACTCTTATAGTGTATGTTGATATTGTTGTGACAGAAGATGATATGGGTGAGGTGGAACAGTTGAAGAAGTATTTCAGTCAACGATTTGAGATTAAAGATTTGGGCCTATTGCATTACTTTCTTGGGATTGAGGTACTCTACTCAAAGAAGGGAGTGTTTTTCTCTTAGAGGAAGTATGTATTAGATATTCTTTATGAAGCAGGGATATCGGGTTGTAGACCATGTGATACTCCAGTTGATCCTAATTGTAAGTTGCAAGAAGACGAAGGGAAAAGACTCATAAATGTTGGAAGATACCAATGGTTAGTAGGGAAGCTGATTTATTTGTCACTAACCCGACTTGACATATAATATGCAGTTTGGCTTGTGAGCCAGTTTATGCATGCATCCACCACAGTTCATTTGGAGGCTACCTATTAGATTCTTAGGTATCTAAAGAGAAATCCAGGCATGGGATTACTTTATAAGCAAAATGATGCAATTCGACTAGAGGCCTATACTGAAGATACACTACGAGTAGAGGGATATATTGATATAGATTGGGTTGGATCCGTAACTGATAGAATGTCAACTTCAGGGTATTGCACGTTTGTTGAGGGGAATTTAATGACATGGAGGAGCAAGAAGCAATCTATGGTTGCATGTTTTAGTGCTAAAGCGGAGTTTCGCTCAATGGCTAATGACATTTGTGAGTTACTATGGATACCAGGCATGCTACTAGATTTGGGGTTCTACATTCGGGCACCTATGTGATTATACTGTAACAACAAGGCAACCATTATCATTGCTCATGATCCAGTGCAACATGATCGTACAAAACATATTGAAGTTGATTGTCATTTTCGCAAGGAAAAGATTCAGTCTGGACTTATATGGACTCCCTATGTACGGACAAGAGACCAACTTGTTGATGTTTGTACAAAGGGATTGTCCTCACCTCAATTTAATTCTATTATATCCAAGCTTGGCATGTGTGATGTGTGCATGCCAACTTGAGGGGGAGTGTTAGCAATAAGGGTAGCAATACAAGTATTATTAGAATAAAGGGTATAGATACGGGGGTATATATGCTAATACCATGTATGGGTATAT
>JAOXJP010000008.1:14228750-14247874 GCA_025762735.1 Platanus orientalis | reverse complement strand
CTAGCACATTAGTGCTGAAAAGTGACTTTCACTTTTTTGGGGGTGCTTATCACTATGTGTCCACCCCTGATGCCATTCTAATTCATCAGGAAAAGTTGATTTCCATACCTATGCTATATAAAAGAAAATTGGATATAAATATTTGTCTTTCTTTCTTTTGAAATATGTTGGTCTTAGTGGCACACATACATTGTTCTTCGTGATGAGACCCACAAATTATTTGAATATTGCATAGTAGTTAGTTGTCTTGGATTTATTTGGGTCAACACAACACAATGATGCCAAACTATATTTTTAAGGATCGTTATTGTCAATTTAACCCAGTTCCAAATAAAAATGCGCTTTTGAGCTGGTTTTTAACAACTGGATTTGGTGTCCAAGATGCCAGGGACGTCATAGGGAATGAAATGTGTGGGAATTTAAAATTTCATCTAACTCCCACCCATTTTATTCCATATAACATCCTTTGGTGTCCTGACAACAAATCATGGACTCAACATTTATTTCAATCCCAATGTCACCTCCATAGGAGGGGATCGGTTTATGAACGCTTCCCTTAACTAACGCTCACTGCTCACCCTGTCAGGAGACAGACACATCATCGTTGAAAAGTGATTTTCACTTTTTTGGGGGGTGCATATTCACTTTTCGGCACTGATGTGCCCGCCATCTAATGGGAAGCAGTGGTTAGCATTAATTAAGGTGAGTGTTTTTTGACCTCTTTGCCATAGGTGCAATTGTCATTCCAATGACCAAGAAATCTTTGCTTACTATTATATTATTTTATCAAAGCCACCTACCTACAAAACATTTTCCCCATTTTTTATTTTTAATTATTAGTTATTCTTAAGCATACAATCCAAATTGCCATGGATGTTAACCCCCACACAACCCCTCCCTTAAAAAAAAAAAATTAATAACATAATTGGGATGTCAATGCCCCTATGCTTGGATAATTTAGGCACTTTTCATCTAAGAAAAGACTTAAGATCATGGTTTAAAAAGTTAGGATTGGAGTCGTTAATACCAAGATTCCTGATTTGGATTGGCCAATCTGGACCGATTCCTATCCTGATTGGCCAATTTGTAACAAAAAAAAAAAACCCTTAAAAAATATGTTGAAATTCAAAATCTGAAGAAAAAAAAAAAATCATATCGATTCCTAATTCAGATCGACTGATCCATACCTGGATTGGCCAATTCCCAACCCGGATTGATTGATCCATAATAAATTCCGAGTTAAAGGTATAAATCAAACTGGTCCTTACCAATTCCAATGTGGATCGACTGATCAGAATGGAATTGGCCGATTTTTGAAACCATGCTTAAGGTTGAATGCCTTATCGTCTGTTCCATCTTTTCCGACTTAGTTTGGACTCGTCCTGTGCCTGGTTGTCTAAATGCTGTGGGCTCATGTATGCAGCCAGACCAAAAATAAAATAAAATTGGGATGGAAAAATGTTGTACACCCACATAGGTAATTATGCAAACAGTTAGGTGAAACTCAATTAAAGCATAGTTGGTCCTTGCTCCTTAAGTCCAAGATGGCAAGTGGGCAAATTATCTGTTTGTGGCAAATATGTTGGGTGACTCATTATGCAAGCCATCTCTCTTAATCATCCGATCAGTACATGTGCCCTTAGATCAAGGCACCACATGGTGGGCCAGCACCTAGACATGCCATAAGAGTGGGCCCATTAGTGTTATATTCTTGTCGATTGGATTAAAATAAAATAGAAGTACAACTCAAAACCGTCCAAGAAGAAACAATGACAACTTTCTTGGCTCGATTGGATTTGGAAGCTACAACCTGTAGTCCCGAGGGCGTACGAGCCACTTGTTCTAGAAATTTCTTGGCCTAACGCACAAAACCCAATTTTGTTTTTTTGGTTAAAAAAGAGACCCAATTTTGATCATCGAGATTTTTGGTTGCCCTTTTAGCCATAAAATTTCTAATGTAATATTTCTGGTTTTAGAGGGATCTGGGATGGATAATATGTCGGTGTTTTGATTCCCACGAAAGGATAGATTCGGATCAGAATATCATTTTCTGAACTGGGTTTCTCTCGATAATGGCTGAGCTTTGTTTGATGGCGTCTTCTGCTTACCCTTCTGGGTTTTTCCGCGAAGAACAGGGCCGTTGCAGAGTACGTAAGGTAATGCATGATTGATATTTCTATTAAGTTATTGGTTTTTTTCAGGTTTTATCATATGGGTTGTTGATTCATGATATTATACGAATTTGGCGTTGTTGAATTGTTAAGCTTTTTTCTAATGATGGGTATTTTCCCCTTTTCATTTAGAGTTGAATTTCGCAGGATTGGGTTATTGATTGGATTGTTATGGGATGATTTTGTATTTCGATTCTCTGAATTCATATGATTTTACCTTCTTTAATGATTATTTATTGGTTTTCAAAGTCCCTATTCTCTCTAAAGAAAATCTCTTCAGTAGTATTAGCTTTAGGTTGTTAATATGTGGAAACTAAGGTATTAGCCCACCCAAAAGAAAAACTAAAGCAATTTCCACTCCCCCACGGAAAACCTTGGTATTTTGTTGACGATTATTGTTTGTAGTTGTTCTTTAATTGCGTTTCGAAATCTTACATCTGTTAGATACTTGTCATATCTCAAATGTCTGCAAATTTTGTTGCTTTTGTAACTGGGTTTTATGATTATCATGGAAGCCCAAATGCGACGTCCCCTGCGGCTGAAATAGAATTCCTCTTGTAATTATGCAGGGTTGGTCATCTTCTATAAGTTATAAATTTTCAGAATTGGATCTCTTTCCCCATCAGCAACATTTCTACAATCAGTTGCACAGTCGGAATTCATGACCTTACCATTGTGACATTGGTTTGATTTTATTCAGCCTATCTGTAATTAGGTCTTTAATTTTGTGCGATTTGTCTTTACATTTCACTTGCCTTCTTTAAAATCAATAGCCCTATGGACTTTGTAACAGTTTCTGTGGTTATACTGGTTCCTCTCTCTCTCTGCTTTTTGAGTTCTCTTTTATATGGTTTTCGAGTGCTTTTGATTGGTAATTCAGTTTGTTGGTTCCAATTGCTTAATTGGGTAGCTCATACAAACAGATGGTCTTGGCATCCACTTGAAACATCTTATTGGATGTATCTGATCAATCTCCTCATCTATCAATAATGAGGTCTTGTTAATTTGGCTGATGCAGGAATTTCAACATCTTATACCAGTTCCTGGAACAAGACAAGAGATAATAAGACCAGGTTGCCTTCATTTAAGATCACCTCAGCTTGAGGACCCATGGAAATCCACTAGTCGGTTGTTGGAGTCTAACCAGCCTGTCAAGTTTGATTCAACTATCAGGAAGCCTGTGCTTGTTGATATGCAAGGTTCAATGCTCATTATTTTTCATCATTAGATGCTTTAATGAATGCATGTTTTTCTTTTAAGGATTTTATTTTTTCTGTACGAACTTATCATAAATAAAGCTTTAGATGACAGCAAGCATGCATATTGTGTCCTGTTCTTGTAGTGTTTATAGTTCTGAAATGCTATAATAATCATATGTTCCTCTTTGTTTTGGTAGCAGACACTCGCCCTGACTTGGAACTATTTAGCTTTGGGATTGCTGAACAGTGCACAAGACATGAAAAGATTTTGCAGTTCCTCATGTCTGGATCAAGCGAGGCAGAAAGAGAGAGACTAGATTTTTCCTTTCTATCCAAACTGATGGAGCTTCAAACACTGCCAATTGACATGTACCCACGGCCACATGCTCCATCAGATGATGGATTTTGTCTTTATGAAGTTGGGGGCGATGAGGCTAAACCTTTCCTTTCCCACCTGAACAGGGAGTTTTATGCCCAGAAGCCTCTTATGGATTTTGTTGAGGATTTGGCCCGTAGTTCAAAAGTTATTGTTCACCCTGATGGCCGAGTCCTGTTGACTGGCACCAGTGTTGAGATGAAGGATTTACTTTCGATTGTTGCAAAGTACCGTACTTTACTAAATGCAACTAAATGGGGAAAGCAACCGGTGCTAGTACCGCACTTTACGAGGTTTGGATGCTTGAACCCTAATTTCATGCAAATTAAAATTTCCATTTCATTAGAGGTTCCAAATTTTTTGACTATTCTGTGCATGAACATGCTGGCAGTTCTGAAATTCATGGAAATTGCACTTATTTATAGTCTCGTTTTTATCAGTGATAAACAACAACAACAACAACGAACAGCCTTATCCCAACTATTTGGGGTCGTTTTTATCAGTGATATCATTTGATTTTGTAAACATATGATGGACCTGAGGTCCATCCTCAATACAATTATACATGGCACACTGACTTCCCTTAAATCAGTTGGTCACCTCTTGGATGGGACATGGCCCCAAACAGACCAATTGGAAATCTCTGATCTAATGCATGAATTTTATCCCTTGCTATTGATTTTATCTAGCCGACCCCAAATAGTTGGGATAAGGCTGTTTGTTGTTGTTGTTGTGTATTGATTTTATTTGCTTTGCTGTTTAGTTAGTTCTAGATTGGAAAGTTAAGATCCTCTGGTTGGTCTGACTTTCGGGCTATACTCATCAATTGTGGCTTACCTGAAATTTATTAACAAAAAAAGGAAAAAAATAGAAATACAGCAACAGGGGACACGACCCTACAAGCACCCCTCAGGAAGGCTACCATCACAAAAGACCACCTGAGAAACAATCCCTCAATTTGCCAACTTATCCACTAGCTCATTTTAGCTCATAATTAAATGAGATAAAGAAACAGAAAGAATAGATACCAGCTCCCGAATCTCATAGATAATAGGAGCCAAACACCAAGAGGCTAAATTATCCCCTCTTCCCCAAGAAATGAACACCACAGAGTCTCTCTCCACTTCACAACTGTTCAGCCCAAGCCTATTCAGATCTCTAAGCCCCATTAGTATACTAGTAGCTTTGGCTTTGATAGCATCACACTCCTCCAAAGGGCCACAAATAACTCTAATAACCTTGTGGTCATGATCCTTGATCACACAACCATACCCTGTTTGGCCTGGGTTGCCTTTGGACGCACTATCAAAGTTTAGTTTGAGAACCCCATAGGGCGGAGGAATCCATGAAAGAGACTCTTTCCAAACCATCGGCATAATCAAACTCAGAGCGGACGGCCAATCAACCAGAAAAAGGGAAGTAAGAATATCCCGAAATTCTTCAAGACCAGAAACCCAACTACACACATCTCTTACAATCGAGCCATGTATATGATAAAAGGGTAGGTTTCACCATGATGGACCTACCATCCATCTTATGTATTATCTCAAAATTTCTGTATTAGTTTTATTTTTTTGATAATTAGCGATTTCATTAGAAAGGAGAATAAGAAAAAAAAAATACAATGATAGGAGCCCGTGGGCATCAACCTGGGAAATCCGGCATTACATTAATTCTGACCACATTAGGCAGACCCACCCCCACTTGGCAATTTGGTCAGCTAGAGCATTTTGAGACTTCGGGACATGGGAAAGAGAGAGATTCAAAAGAAAAGCCAAATTCTGAATCTCATGAATCAAATTTGCATATTGCCACGAGCCTTGAGAGGACCCCAATCCTCATCCCACAACCACCATGGAGTCACCCTCAACCAAACCACTACCAAGCCCAAGCTTTTTAATCTCACAAAGGCCCATAAGCAGCCCCATCACCTCAGCCTTTGTGGAGTCACAAGAACCTATAGGACCAGCAACAACACAAATCACAAGCCCATGATGATCTCAAATAACACAGCCAAAACCCCCTAGTACTAGATTTCCAAAAGAAGATCCATCAAAGTGGAGCTTAAAAGATCTAGAGGGAGGAGGCTACCAATCGACTGAACTACCTCACCCCTTTGAGGAATTAAGAGATATACAAGTCACCTAGTCTCTGACAAAGCCAGACAAAGATAAACCACACACGAAACTTCTTAGAGACAAAAGGCCAAGAGCCAACCTCCCGAATTGTAGAATCAATATCCTCGTTTCAAATTTAGTTTAATCATGCTTGAAGCCTTGAACAATATGGTTCTTGGCTGGAAATTCATTTTCTTAATATGGAATTGAATTACAACTAAACTCAACTCAGCAAAACCTTATCTTAGTCACGTGGGCTCAGCTACATGAATCTTGTTTCGCCAGTCCATTCAATTTATGGCCATTCTTTTGTTAAATCAAAAGTCTTTAAGTCTTCTCTCACTACTTTGACCCAAGTCCTCTTTGGCCTCCATTTGTACTTTTAGATAGGGCTGTCAATCAGACCGGGCTGGGCCGGGTTGAGATTAACCCGATCCCAGCCCGAAATATTATACCTGCACCCGAGCTCGGTCAAGCCCAAACTAGGCCCGAGACAGTCAACCCAAACTCGGCTCATCTTAGAAAAACAGGCTACCTTAACTTAACATCCCACAATCAGCCAAAGTTTGAGTCAAATTTGTTTCTAGTTCCCTTCCTCACCCTTTCTACTGTCATGTTCTCTCCTGAAAATGGCTCCTCTTGACTGAAATAGAGGAGCATATGGTGATAGATGGAGGAGAGGGAGAGATTGTGGAGAAAGGGAACATATTTAATGTATCGAACATGCAAGAGGAGAGTGACGTGATTTACCCGAGAATGCAGAAGGTGTGCTTTAACCTTGTGAGGTGTATGAAGCCGTTTACACCTTTGTTAGAAGAGATGTGGGAGCTCCCATTCCTGATGTGACTTCTAAGTGTTTGCTCGATTTGAAGAAGGTGCTTGTTTTTGCGAAATGTTTGCTTGCTACAATCGGTTCCTATAACTAGTAATTAAAGAAAGTTTGGGTGGGTTTACCTGTTCTTGATCATTTGGTTCATCAGTACACTGTATTTCCAATTCAATGAGTCATTTGAGATTTTTGTTGGCTCTAGACCTATTTAGCAGCAGAGGAGGCAAAATGAAATGGGAGGAAGAGGTGGCTTTGAAAGAGTTTTTCCTTGGCAACAAAGACAAAGAAGAAGAAACGATGGCTCTGTTTCTATTTTTTGATTGTGTGTTTTCTAACACAAAAAAGGAGGTTCAGTATTTAGGGTTTTTGGGAGTTAACACTGAGAGGGCAGGTGAAAGAAGTTTCTGAATGATGAAAGTACCCTTTTATGTGGACTATTTGGAGTGTTTTAGGGGATGATCCTTTCAGTTACATACTTTGGGCTGGGCCTGACTGAGCATCGGGCTAAAATCATGTATGCCCAAACTCGGCCCGAATATCATTTCGGGCCTAAAAGCTGGACCTAAACTTGGCTCAGCCCGAAATTATATGAGCCCAGCTCGCACATTTTTCGGGCTGAACATGTCGGGTTTCGAGCCAGCCCTGCCCAATCGACAGCCCTACTTCTAGATCCTTCAACTTACCCCATATCACCCATTCTCACTGGTGCAGTCGTTAGTGCTTCTTGCACATGTCCGAACCATCTCATTCAATTTTCCCTCATCTTGTCACATTGGTGAATGGATATTGTTGAGTCCTCGTGAATTCTATCATCTCCGATTCTATCCATTCTAGTTGTGCCACTCATCCATCTCAAAGTCATCATATCAGCTACACTCATTCTTTATATGTTGTTATTTGATTGGCCAACATTTTACTCTATAAAGAATGGCTTGTCTTATTGTCATCTTAGAAAATTTCCATCTCTATTATAATGCTACATTCTGATCACACATTACTCTAGAAGCACTCTCGATTCTTTCGTTTTTTTACTAAAACATCCACCCACAATTCTAACTTGGCATCTTTCCCCTCTCTAGTCTCATTAATCAAAGTTATATCATCAGCTAATGGCACAGGTGGGTTTTGGGATCAAATTAGTGTTTGATTAATTATTTTGCAGATATCTTTTTTCTTTCTTGAAGGTCCCTTCTTGGAGATCTATTTTCCTGTTCCATGACACTCTTTTATCTGGTTGTGAGATGTCATTGATTGTGATCGTTGTTTTTAGATGCTTAACTTACCATAACAAGAAGTGTGCTTGAATCAAGATGATGAAAAATGGTCATAGGTGCCTCTTGGTCATTAAGTACTCCCTTGTTTCTTTTCATATTTTTACTAAGGTTGCACCTGTTTAGTCAGGCTTATCTCAAAATATTTTGATTCTAAAACATCCCTCAATAATTCTACATGGCATCTGCCCCTTCTCTAGTTTCATTAATCAAAACTATATCATCAGCAAATGACACACACCATGTCTCCTTCTCTCAAACTCATCCATAACCAATGCAAAGAAATATGGGCTCAATGCCAACCCCTGGTGTGAACTTTCTGTGATTGGAATCTCATTTGTCTTTCTAACAATAGCTACCACTCCATCATGCAAATTCTTAAATATGTTAGTATATGTCCTTACGACCCCTTTGTTTTCTAGAACTATGTGAAGGTCTTTCTCATGTTTTTTATTGACTTAGAGAAAGCATATTATAGGGTTTCGTAGAGAGATCATTTGGTGGTTTCTGGAATCAAATTAATGTTTGATTAAATATATGCAGATATCTTTTTTATTTCTTGAAGGTGCCTTCTTGGAGATCTATTAACCTGTTCCACACATACTCCAAGCTGTCATTGATTGAGACTATCATTCTGAGATGCTTAACTTGCTCTGACAAAATGTGCTTGGATAATAATTTCCCCCCTCCCCCTGTTGCAGCACTGGTTGTTATTTCTTGACTTTAAATGTAGGGTCGTAGGGCCTTTGACATAATATGCGGCTCCTGCTTTGGATCTCTCCTGTTTTTGTCAAGGCATACTGTTGTACTCATGGTCTGCTCCATAACCTTCTCATACTCCTTCCACCTTGGAGATTCTATGTCAGAATTGGATGATCTTAACCATATAGATATTTCCTGGATTACTCACCAGTTTTTCTGACCGTTCAGAAAAGTCAGATAGACTGTATTGTTGGATTTTATAATACACAATTAATATATCATGCAATTTGTTTTATGTCTAAATAAAACCAATTAATGAAAACAGTAGAGATGCAAGTTGAAGGCTCCAAAGGGACAAGGGGAAGGCCAGAACGGACTTGAGTTGAAGTAGTGAAAAATAATACTAGATTACTTGTTAGTTAAAAGAAGATATGGCCCTACCGCTCTAGATTGAGTGGAATGGCAGAAGATGATTTGTATATCTGATCCCAAATAGTTAGGATAAGGCTTTATTAAATTGAGTTGAATCAAGGTGAGTTTTAGAACTCTTTTTTTTTTTTTTTTTAATGTAGAAATACACTGTTAGACTTGGATGTCCTTTACAGTTATCACTGTGGCTAGTACTTGTAGAACTGTTATCATCAAAGCTTTCATTTAATTTGGTCATGATGAATATTTTGTCCAATTAGCATGACATCCATTGTTCAAAACCACCTGCCTTACCATAATTCTATTGAACTGACTGCACAGGAGTGAGGCACAAGCTAGTATCCATGGAACTTCGTTGAAGCTAGAAACCATGACGGTCACTCCTCTAAAGAGGTATCTGTCTCTTAAGACTTATTCAACAGATGTTCATTTTGTTGTTTTGCACACACACACACACTTGTGTATATGGCTGTCATTGGTGGTCACGATTTTATGTTAAAAAATCCTATACTTACATTTATTTGCTGGTGGAACACATGGGCAAGGGTTGCCGTTGTAATGTGTTCTACACATGAAAGATGAGTTGGCTGCCCAAATTTCATCTAGGTGTTCCTCACATCCTCCCCTTTTCATGTGCCAAGTTTCAGCTCAATAGTCGTCTGTCACATGCCAAAAAACCTTTTTTAAAACCCTTTTTTAGTCAAGAAAATTTAGGAATACTCAAGGGCTATTTTCTGTAGAGCAAAAATTAACCACAGTGGGCCATGTGGCTGATGTGGACAATATTTTCTAATCCATAAATAAAATCTGATGTGGACAAGGGAAGTGTTCATGTGGCTAATCCAGAGGGTACCCCTTAAGGGAGATGATCCGAAACCACATCACCCTCCATATGGGAGAAAGCCAGTCATTGCCAGCTTCAAAGCCTTGAGTGACCCAACATAAAAACTTTGGCCATATAAAATTTGAAAAAAAAAAGCAAATAATAAATCAAAATGCAGTTTCATTTTTGAACAATGAAAAGATTAAATATTGTTGACTGTTGTTTTCTTTGCTTTTCTATCTGTAAACAGTTTTATGCATGATTTTTTTTTTTATGAAAGAAAAAATTTATTGCAAAAAGAAGCAAACAAGAGAAACAAGCAAACAAACGGGGATGAGAGATCCCCTAAATGAAAACCAAAAAAGGGGCCGAACCCCTAAAAAACAAAGTTACTCCAAACCCCTTCAATACGGGACAGCCCCAATAGTATTCGCCCAATCCCTAACTCCAAACCCCTCTTTATGCATGAAATGGCTTGGTAAATGCTTTCTTCTGCATTTCTCCTTTCTCTGTTTACAACTCTAAAATTATTTGCATCAATAAGAAATGGAGTTTAGCATCAAGAAAAACAATATGATGGTATGATTTTTATTTCACCTCTTTTCAGCATTTTAATTGAAAAAGATAATAGATGTATGTTGCATAGCCTTTTCAAAATGCCTTAAGTATGGCTTAATATGTTTTTATGTGTCTGCGTGTAATTTTTGAAACAGCATCTGAAATTGTGTTTGCAATTAGTTCTTAATAGGCTTTTCCAGAAAGCCTCACCTATGTTTTATCCTACTCTCCTTTCCACAAGATTCTTTGGATTTTGGTGTCATAACTTTTCCTCTTAGGACAAGCCCATGTGAAACATAACAAAATCCAGTCCTGAAAAGCCCATATAAAACATAACAAAATCAAGTCCTAAAGGAAACTCAATGTTCTTGCTATTTTCATAATTTTTTATTATTAAATATTAGGTTCTAATTATTTAGTGTTTTGTTATATACTACGAAAAAACAAGAAAATATCAATTTGCGACACTGTTGGGAGAAATATGGCATCTGAGGAGAGCAAGTTCTGAGAAAGCCTGTCTTTCCTTCTCTTAGGTGGGAGGAGTTCTCCATGTCAAAATTGTAGGAATTTAAAAAAAAAATGGTCTCTTCTGCAATTAACCTTAAAGTGGGTTTGACTTTGTAAATGCTTTATAGGATTATAAATATGTAATCAATCATCAAAGTACCCCCACCTTCTATGGGATATGCGGCCCACCAAGTGATAAATTCAGGTTGTTCAATCTTTGGTCTACTCTCAGCTAGAATAACCCAAAAATCAGAGCTGGAATCACTAGATTTACTGATTTTGAGTAATTAAACTTTCTAATATATGAACTTGTTTCCCGTACTATTAATTTTACTTTTGTGCAGTCCAAGTTTTGGATGTAAATCAGAAGGTTAATTCTTTGTTCAGTCTGATTTTCTTTGCTGTCAACCAAGCTTTGTGGTTCTGATTGAATGGTCCATTTCAATGATGCTTGTGTATTTGTTGATCCATTACTTTTTAACGGCATTTTCCCTACTTACAAAATCCTCACATTTCATTTTTTAGGTTTTATTTTCAAAGATGAGTTACCTTATGTGTCCACTATTTGCAACATAATTTATAGCACGATAACCACCTTTGCCCGTTATGCAATGTTGTAATATGTGACACATACAGTTTGGGGTTTGGGTATGGCCATGTCCATAACTTGATGTTACCCATATTTTACATGTTGCATTACTGTTTCTCCCACAGCTTCCTTTTCGTTTCTGATTCTTTATTGACCTTCACAGACCTGAGAAAATCAAGCTGAAGCCATCACCAAGGAAGAAACAGAGTAGGAAAACAGGGAAAGAAAAGGATCTGTACAGGAGGAACAGCTTCTATGCATTTGAGAGCCTTCTATCCCTAATACTAGACAAGAGGCAGGGAAAGACTGCGATACTGTCACTGAAGAAATCAGGACCTGAACTACCGCAGTTTCTCACCCAATTCTCTGCTGGAATTGCCGGGACTGGTATTGCTGTTCTCTTGTCCGTCTTCTGTAAGGTTGGTGGTGGAAGGGTGCCCCTCTGTGCATCCAAGCTCTTGAACACCGGGGTTGGGTTTGGGCTGGTTTGGCTCTCTTGGGCAGTGAACAGTCTCCGAGACACAATCATTTTTATGAGCAAGAATTCAGGCAAGTTGGGGTTGAAGGAGGAGGAGATGATGAGAAGAGTGGACAGAAGTGTGAATGAGATTTTCTTCAGGGCTGCAACTTTAATGGCAGTGGCAGTGCTGAGGTTTGCATGAGCAAATAAGGTAAGTGAATCAATTGAAGGGAGATGGGGCATTTCCAATTTTTTTCCCATAAAATTTTATATTTTGGAGACCTGAGATGGGGCTGGTTGACCCAGCTTAATGTTGTGGTAGTTAGTATGGCTATTAGAGAGTGTTTCTAAGTTCTTGGAGGGTATACATAGTTTCTGTAAAAAGAGCTTGTAACATATACAATAAAGCTTTGTGTATGGAGGTTCAGCTAATTGTTCCTTAGGCGTCTGGTTTGTTTTTCTAAAGGACAAAAGACATGGTGGTGCTAAATTTGAATCCAGAGTCCTGGTTAATCAGACTGGTTTACCTTGGACCTTCCTGGATTGGGTTAGCTTGGGAACTGGATTTGCACGAGTGCTAGGAGCTACACTGCTTTGTCCGGTGGACTATCTAACCCACGAGCAAATTAATGTGAGTTTTCAAGATAAGATAAAGACAATTATTGGGGTAACCGATGGTGTTTGGTTGGTTTTACTGATATATAAAGAGAATAAAATCATTTGTACGTCAGTGTCTGTGATATGGAAAAAAATTGGGTGAGAACGAATCTTGTGAGAACCCTGAAAACGGTATCAGGGTGTGGACACATCAGCGTTGAAAAGTGATAAGTGTCCCCCAAAAAGTGTAAATCACTTTTTGGTACTGATGGGTCAGCCCTTCTGGTGCCGTTTTCACAGTTCTCACGAGATTTGTTTGCACATAATCCAAGCCCGATTGTAAAGAAACACTAGTTTTTTGATTACCAAGAGAAATCCTAAAGAGTTTTAACCACGGCCGCCCCCGCCCCTCAAAAAAAAAAATATATATATATATATATATGGAGGAATCATTAATCATAAGTAAGGAGAGAGGTTCAAGGGGACGTTTCCTGGTGGATGACTTGGGGATGTGCTTCTGGAGTCCTATAATGCATACCATTAAAATTGAAAGAGTTTTATAGGACAAAGCATGCTTTTCGGAGCATACATGGATTAAATGTAGCTGAGATGGATGAGTTGTTGAGGTGGCAATGTTTGACAGGAACCTGACACAAATTTAGTGGGCTAGGGTTTACTTTAATCGTGTTTTGGGTCAATAAACTGGGTCCATCCACTTTGACACAATTAATAAATGGGTCGTGTTCAGGTTGACCCATATAGTGATACTGTTAAATCAACACGAACATGACCTGCTAACACGAATTGCCACCAGTAGGTCACATGATCTGCCACCCTGACATGAAATTTGCAGGTTAGTGTTTACTGTAATCATGTTCTGGGTCAAAGTAGGCTGGGTTGTGTTCGAGTTGACCCATATAATCGTAAACGCTTAACTCGACACGACACAAACCTGACCCTCCAGCATGAATTGCCACCACTAATGAGTTGTAAGACAGCGAAGAATGGAATAAAAAATAAGAGCGTTATATGAGGTTAAGGACGGTACCAACAGGTGACATCAGTAGCGAAATTGACTGAGATGGCTGTCATGTGTACAAAATCTAAGGATTCCAGTGAGAGGGAGTGATATGGTCAATGCTAAACAGGCAATTATTCAGTTCACATAGGAAAAGAAAAAGACATGAATACCTCTGGTCTAACTGAAAATATGACCCAAGATAGAAATATGACCCAAGATAGTGAAATGGCTGAAAAAGATTCATGTAGACAGCTGCAAGTGATGGGGATAAGGCTTTGTTGTGTTCAGTTGAGAAGCATAACTTGTTTATTAAGGCTTTAAATAACGTGCCAAAGAGGGTTAAATGTTCCTAACTTTGACAATGGAATTCTATTATGACAATGCAAGCTTTCGAGTATGAAGCCTTATTGACAAAAGGTTTTTTTGCCACACAATGGGGCTGACATGGCAGATTTAGACCATCCCCTCAAACGAGAGACCCCCTTAATTAGCCATTTTTGGAGTTATTGTGTAATATTATCCATCCCAAAATGTACTGTATTTTTTCCTATTAATTTCTTTGATTTTTCTGAATAAAAGAGGGTGAGATGGAATGGCTCTTTGTGCCATATGGCATTTGGTTATTGGGCTGAAACTTGACACGTGGAAAGTAGTAATGTGGGTCATGGACAATTTCAGGCCTCATCTGCCACGTGTCAGTTTTGTGTATTTATAGAATTCCTAACTTGTTTTTATCAACAACCTAAGTGCCTATGTTTAATCAATAATTAAGCAAAAAAACATGGATATAATAACCACCTCTCTTTCTCTCTAAAAATAGTTTAACATGGATAAGGGACATGAAGATTACTTCTATATGACCTAATATTGGATAAGAAATGAGTTGGCAGGCCATATGTATAACCCAACTCATCAACACAAATCAAGATAATCAAGCAAGCTGTACGCCACCTCTTCAACAAGCCATGGCCCAAAAAGTCAAAACAATTGGGCTTGGAAGCCCAAAGCTCAAGTGGTTGACACCAGTGCACCTTAACCAAACCACAAGGTCCCTTGTTTTAATATAGCTTAACTATTCAAGAAGATATATTACTTGGAAAAAATATTCTAAAATAATATCGAAACATTATTATGATCCAAAAATTGTTGATATCGGTTGTTTGTTATCAACTAGTCAATTACTATTCTTTTATCACCTTACCAATGAACTTTTCTTCTTTTTTATAATGAAAAAAAAAAAAAAAAAGTGAGAAAACACCCAGAACTAATGCATGAGATGCAGTGTTTCACTTTTTCCGTCACGTGTCACCTGGCACCCTAGTGCTTCAGGGTCTCCGCAAGTTTTTGCGCTGCAGGAAATCTGTCTTGCTTTCTATTAATTATTATCAATTATAAAAAAAATATCTTTAATTATCCATAAATTCTAAGAATATCCCTCTAAATTGTATTACATAATTTGTAAAGTATACACAATATTTTATTTGGTAAAAGAAAGTCCAGTTTAATAGTTCATATATCTATTTAGGGGTCCTTATAAATTATTAGAAATCAAAGATTATAAATTATCTCCTATGATGCTGGTTCCCACTACTTTCAGTAAGCCAATAAAGAATTTTTTTTTTAATTAGACAAATATTAGAGGTTAGTAAGTATTGAAATATAAATTACGAGAGTTTCAATTGTGTTACGTTACTCGCCAAACACGCTTAAGTGCATATGTGGCAAAAGACCCAAAAGAAGGATACGCCACGCTCACATTTCTGTTTTCAGTTTGCATCCAAAATTTAGTTCTAGCACAGCCTGCAATAGTAACTTGTCTTCAATACCCATCACGCCCACCCTACCCAGCCACTACTTAAAAAGAAATATGTTTAAAAAAGAATGTGAGTACAGCACCATCAACCGTCGAACTGGAATCCGCAAAAGATTCGCACTCTCATTGTATTTGATAAATGCCCATAGATTCTGATCCAGCAGTTGACAGCCTCGATTTATGTGGTTTGACTTGAAGTCTACGTTTCCGGGCAAAAACAGCAAGAGAATTTCACTATGAACGAAAAACAAGAGATTACAATGAAAGTTCAGCGAGACAGTTCCTGAAAAAAGTCCATATATAACCCACAAAAACCCTATTCTCTGTGTGGGTTGGACCCCCAGAAACTAATCAAAATACTGGGAAAAAAATAAACGGTTCATTCGCATTTTTCTCCGGATCACCCACCCGGGTTGCATCTACACTTTTTCAACAGAGATGGGCACATGATTAACTACAGCAAAAGTAGACTGGCCCACCATACACAGGAGTTTCAGGATGAGATCAAATGATCTAAACATGAAACAACACGCAAGGGCAAATAAACAGGAAAGCTATGAAAATATGGAGAAAAGGGTGGTACGCATCCCATATAACTTTAGTAGCGTTCAAGCCTTATATTGTCACCATTACAAGTAATTAGAATTCAATTGCAAAAAGAAAAGAAAACTAATCACAACTCACATTTTATCGTCAATCTCAAATTATTCCCACTTGTGCTCAACTTCTCATGGACAAGAAGGTTCTCTCCAAAATTATTATTTAATTATGAGCTACTTGGCATTTCAAGAAATGTTAGATATGTACTTAGAACATCCTGACGGTTAAAGGTCAATGCCTCCAACAAAAAGAACAAGGCAAGATCAAGGAAACAGGGAAAATCCAAGCAACCCTTATCTGGAGGACACGATTGCTTAGTGCCCAAACATTTCGCTGGTGGGTTTACTCAAATGAAGGAAGGAAAGAGAGAGAAACAAGGAGGAAAGCAAAACAAAACTGGAAAGCATTTGCATTTTAGTCAAGGACAGGGAGGATTTTACTAAGAAGGTACTCAACGGAGAAAGCCACCACACTTTAAAGACAAGAGAGAGAGAGTTGGCTCAAGATAAAAAGATAACAAGGATCAATAACAGAAAACAAACCCTCTTCAGAGAAATGACATAAAGGAAGAACCTCTTGACGTTACTCTTCCTCTTAACTTCACACCATAAACGTGCCCCCCAAGCTCAGCTTCCTCTTGTTTATCATCACCCGCCATCTAGTCTCTCCTGTGCACACCTCATACACCCCGGTGACAGTTCAGAGCACAACCAAAGCAAATATCCAGCAGCCTCCACAAGGCAGTTTCAATTTCCACTGTTTAATTTGTAGCTTCTTCAATCCAACTGGCTTATATGACCCAAAGCCTCCATTCCCCACAATTCCAGTTCCTGAAGTTCCAAACTTAGTTTGCAATTGAGATCCTGGCAATATGGACCGTGGGAATCCACATTCAACAGAAGCCAATGAGAGTGTCCGGTTGCAGATTGTTGAGCATAACAATTTGAGCGGCAACTGGGGTTCTGGTTCCACCATATTTGCACCCCATAGAGAAGTTACCGACCTTGTTGAAAGGAGACAGAACACCAATTCCAGCTCTGGTTCTTCAGCTAGACCGATTGTCCTTGCACCAGAACAGAAGCTGACACTATTTGCATTTCGGCTCGCCACTCTTGAGAAAGCAGCCAGTGGGCTAGGAGCCCTGGGATTCATCTGGGCAACAGTCGTTCTTCTAGGTGGTTATGCCATTAAACTAAACGAGACTGACTTTTGGTTCGTCACCACTATACTCTTAATTGAGGGAACCAGAATTTTCAGCCGAAGTCGCGAGCTTGAATGGCAACACCAGGCTACGTGGTCAATTGGAGATGCTGGCATGTATAGTTTCCAGGCATTGAAATCCAGCTCTCACTTTCTCATTCGAATCTTGAAAGAAACTATCCACCTAATTTCTTCAATTCTGCCACAAAACAACCGTAGCCGACAACTAAGTACTCCTGCGGAAGGACCCAACAATTGGAGTTCCCAAAGAATGCCAACACGAACATGGACAACATCGGATGTTCCCCTGCTTCCATATGCAGGATGGGTTTTTCTGTCTCGAAACATCAGTAAGTTACTCTATTGGCTACAGCTGTTATCGGCGTTAGCCTGTGTAACACTATCAGTGCTGAGGCTTATCCAGTTGGATTATGGTGTGATAAATGAAAAGGACCCAGACAAGAGGAACCAAAAATCTGCTCTGAATATATTCTATGGGTTGGCCTTGGCTGAAGCTTTGTTGTTTCTCTTGGAGAAAGCATACTGGGAATGGAAGGTCATCTACTGTAAGCTGTTGGACGAGGTGAACAAGGAGTGTGAGTTGGGAAGCTCTGGCATGGTTTCAATTAAAAGGTTCTTCTATGATGCTTATTCAAGATGTGTTAATGGAAGCATCTTCGATGGCTTGAAAATGGATCTGGTTTCTTTTGCCACAGAGCTCTTGGCCTCCAATTCCTTTGATGAGCAGCTCATTGGAGCTCGAATTCTTAGAACATTTTCTACTAGTGAACAGTTTTCGGATGATACACTCCAGAAGATTGGGATATCTGTATTGGTTATGGAAAGGTTGGTCGAGATGTTGAACTGGAAGGACCTACAAGAAGAAGAGATCAGGCGATCAGCTGCAGAGGTCTTGTCCCAACTAGCCGGGAAAAAGCAAAACTCCCTCCGAGTTGCAGGAATTCCTGGTGCGATGGAATCAATATCATCCCTTCTCTACTCTCACAGGAGCTCCAGTGGTGCAGCCGATGAAATCTGCGAGAGAAGTATCATCTGTGACAGAGAAAATTATGAGTTTTCAACCTTTAATCACTTGGGTCTTCTTATACTAAAAAAACTTGCGCGTGACCATGATAATTGTGGAAAGATTGGGAACACGAGAGGCCTCCTACCAAAAATTATTGATTTTACGCAAGCTGGAGAGAGGTTGCTGAGGGACAATCACGTGACAAAATCTCAGATTATGACAGTGAAAAGAGCTCTGCAAGTGGTGAAGCTTCTTGCAAGCACAACAGGAACTGCTGGGAAGCTTCTCCGGCAAGAGATTTCAGAGATTGTTTTCACAGTTAGCAACATCAGAGAAATTCTACAGAATGGAGAGAACCATCCAATGCTGCAAAGACTGGGAATTGAAATTTTAACTAGTTTGGCTCTCGAAGAGGATGCGACAGAGAGGATTGGAAACACAGGTGGACTTCTTCAAGAACTGTTCCACATTTTCTTCAAACAAGGAATGCCAGATAGACAGAAACACGTGAGAATTGCAGCTGGTGAAGCTCTTGCAATGCTGGTGATGGAGAGCAACAGAAACTGTCATCGGATATTGAAACTAGGGGTAGTAAAGCAACTTGTTGGAGCACTTGAGGAACCAGTGCTTCGAATAAGTTCAGCGAGAATTATAAGGAATTTGTGCGCCTATAGTGGGCCTAATTGCTTTCTACAATTGAAGGGAGTTATTGCTTCTTCACCAACTGTAAGTTTCCTGATAATATTCCTGAACCCCGTTTTTTCTTGCATTTTAAAATCAAATAATTTTATGTTGCAACATACTTGATAACATGACTGCATTTTTCATATTTGAA
>JAOXJP010000008.1:14212562-14226124 GCA_025762735.1 Platanus orientalis | reverse complement strand
AGATCAGTAGTGCAGAGTTCAGAGGGTCTACAGTTAAAATTTCATGAGATTTGGACGAGTTTTGATTAATCAAATCATGAAATTTCCAAAAATTGAAGGTTCTTTAATGGAGGTTTATTGACTGGGATTTTTTAGGGGAAGAAGATGAGAAAAAATATAGGAAAAGAAAAAGAGGAAGAGAAGAAGAACCTATGAGAGAAAGAGAAGATACGAGAAATATCTGGGAGAAAAGAAGTGAGAGAAAGAGAGAGAGGGAGGGTGAGAGGTACTCACATGTGCACCATTGTGTGCTACAACCCACATGCAGAGAAAGGGGAGCCTAGAAGATAGCATCAACCCTTGGAGAGGAGAACATGACCACAACCACGCCTTGGGAAACAATCCAATAATTCAACACAATTCTTAAAATTCTTCATTAAATTTTATTGCATAAGGGGTGCCTTTAAATAGGTTTACATCCTAAAATATTTAAAACTTTCTAAAAACAAAAATATTCTAAAATACATGTAACTTGTTGCTAAAACTTTCCCAGATCTAAAATTTCCTAAAATACACTTTCTAAAATCCTAAACCTACTAAAAACACTTAAAACTTGTGGCACAGGTATTACCATACTTAGTACTTTCTAAAAACACAAAGTCCATAAAATTTTAAACTATTAAATCATCTAAAATTTCTAAAAATACTATTCCCACAACTTTTGGCAAACCTTTAGTAATTTGGTCATAACTTTCCCAAATCACTTCAAATTTGTGCAATCTTGGTCTCGTTAGATAGATAACTAAACAACCTATCTAATGACACCAAAATTAGGTAAAAAAGTCAAGTTTTGATTGTAGAAAAATTGGGTCAAAAGTGATAAACGATATTACAACAAAAACCAAAAAATAAAATAAAATACTAAACTAAGTATGGCACTATTGACCTTATTACAAGATTACCCACCCATAAGCAATTCTAATCAACCCCACATAATATGTACACTTAAATCTAGCCCTCTTGTGTGGGGGCACAAAAATAAGTTGCTTAATGTTGTCCACATCAAGATATGTCCTAATGGTAGTACTATGGGTAATTTGGGAGAAGAAAAAATCTAGACTTTTCTATGATTGTTTTCAAACACTTGGGATGTACTTGACAAAATACTATTAGAATTGCTCATTAAGCCAGTACTGTGTATCTATTTTTAAATTGCTTATTGAGCCACCCCTGCATATACAGAGCCTGTTATTGGAGACTAGTCACACATAGCCCAATCCTCTCCTTTCTCCCCTACAACCACCCCTTCTTAGTCAAATCTCCTACAATGATTGTATAAAGCTTAACTTTGATGGTTGTTCAATGGGGAACACTAGGCAACATGGGTTTCAAGGAGAAAGTTACAGAATGGTGGTCTATTCTCACTTGAAGGGACATCAAGCTTTGTTCTAGCCTAAAAATTAAAAAGCCCAAAGGAAGCCATTAAGTAGTGGAATAGCAAATTTTTGGGCAAAGTGGAAGAGCGGAAGTCGGCATGCCTTCGAAAAATAGTTGACATTGACTCTAAGTTGCATATTCATCCCCTCTCCTTTGAGGAGAGGATAGCTAAAGAGGAGGAGAAGAGATAGTATTTGAATTGGCTTCATTTGGAGGAGATTTGTGGCTTAAAAAATCAAGGGTTTCTTGGCTTAAGGCAAGTGATGCAAATACAAAATACTTCCACAAGATTGCTAGTCAGCGGGCTCGATCCAATATAGTAACCAAATTGCAAATTGAGGTGTTCAGGTGACTGAGCAATGCTAGATAAGAGCCCACATTGAAAATTTCTTTAAAGAGTTGTACTTGGAACTGATTACGAGATGACAAAAGCTAGAAAGAATCCTCCTTAAAACCTTGTCGGAAGAAAGAGCTACGTGGCTTGAAAGGCTTATTGAGGAGGAGATAAAGGGTGTTACCCATTCTTTGGCCGAGGATAAGGCCCTTGGCCTGGGTGGGTTCCCAATAAAAGTTTTCAAATCCTTTTGGGATGTGATGGACAAAGACATCTCCAAGGTAGTAGAGGAGTTTTTTAGGAATGGTTCTTTGTGTAGAAGTTTGAGCTCTACTTTCATCTCCCTTGTTCCAAAGAAGTACGCTAACAAAGTTAAGGATTTCCGGCCAATAATTTTGTTTGGATCTTTATATAGGTGTTGTCCAAGATCTTGGCTAGAAGAATGGAGGAGGTTATGGGATGTATTATTGATGGCTCTCAAAGTGCTTTTGTCAGCGGAAGGAATATCCTAGACTGCTCTTTATTGGCTAATGAATGCATTGATTACTGGCTTCAAGAAGGAAAATGGGGGTTGGTATGTCACATAGACATGGAAAAAGATTATGATTATGTCAGTTGGGCTTTTCTCAAAGATACTATGTTGAATATGGATTTCGGTTGCAAATGGTGTAATTGGATTAAAGTATGCATATCTTTGGCCTCCTTTTTGGTCATGATTAATAGATCCCCTCAAGGTTTTTTCAATAGTAGCAGGGGTTTGGGATCCCTAATCCCCTTTCCTTTTTAAAATAGTCATGGAGGTCCTAAGTCACTTAGTTGCTAAAGCATAATCAGCTGATTTATTGAAAGGCAGCCAAGTGGGTTCTCAAGGCCCGATGATCTCTCAAATCCAATTTGCAAATGACTCTATTCTTGATTCAAGAGGACGAGAACCAAGTAAAGAACCTCCGGTGCATTCTCCTAATATTTGAAGCCGTATCTGGTCTAAAGATAAACCTCCACACATCTAAATTAATGGCAGTTGGAGGATCTCAAAGCATAGGCCGTATGGAGGATCTCTTGGGATGTCAGGTTGCCTTCTTACCTTCCACATATCTGGGCCTTCCTTTGGGAGAAAGGTACCGATAAAAGAGGGTTTGGGCCTTTGTGCAGGAAAAGATGGAAAAAAGACTTTTTTCTTGGCAGGGAAGGTAATTCTCAAAAGGTGGGAAAGCTGGTGATGATAAAGAACGTATTATCCAGTATCCCTTTTTACTCCTCTCTCTTTACAGCCCCTCAATCATTAGTAAAAGCTCTGGAGGCTTTTTATTCACTATTTCTTATGGGATTCTCATGATGGGGCTGCAAAAGGTGGGCTGGAAACACCTTTGTCATCCGAAGGCCAATGGAGGTCTTGGCTTTTGCTCCTTTAAATCCCTGAACAAAGCTGCGCTTTTAAAGTGGATTTGGCGGTTTTCTATAGAGAAAAATGCTTGCTGGAGAGCAGTTGTGGGCCAGTGGCTGCTAAATATGGAGTGGACAGATGGAGTTGGAAGTAGAGGAGCAAACAAGCCTTTATGGGGTGAGTCTTTAGCGAGGGAATTTGAAAGAAGCCAACCGGTTCTGGGACCGAATCTCATACAAAATTGGATCTGGCACTGCAGTAAGTTTTTGGCATGATTTATGGTGCGGATGAGTTAGGCTAGGTGAAGCTTACCTGGAAATTTATACAGTTTCTACTCTAAAAGAAGGTTCTGTCCAGGATCATTACTGCTAGTCCAGATCGGAAAGGCTTTGAAATCTAGCCCTGAGACCGTAAATGATTGGGAGATAAGGCCGGTAACAAGCCTTATGCAGAGACTTGAAAGTGTGCAGCTTAATAACCAGGAGGATGAGTATGACCTCTTTTGGTGTAGAGACAAATCCAGAAGGCGCACAGTTAAATCAGCTTATGAGTCATTGGTTAGGCCTAACCCCATCTTAGGCCTGACTAAGATGATCTGGTGCTCAAAGCTTCCATCAAAAGTTGCTTTCCTGCTGTGGATTGTTTACAGGGGAAAGCCCCTTACTCAAGAAAACCTCAAAAAAAGAGGCTTTCATCTGGTGAATAGATGCAGCCAGTGATGCATGGAGGAAGAATCTGTTGACCATCTATTCTTGATGTGTCCGTTTGCCCACTTTCTTTGGGCCTCCCTCATTGGCAGATACAGGAAAGCTTCCCTGAGACCATCTAGTAGACCCTAGAAGGTTGGAGCCAAGAGAATGTGGATGATTTGTTCTCCAAAGGTCATATCCTATGGCAGGGGATGCCCCATTGTATTGTTTGGTCTCTTTGGGCGGAATGAAACTCCAGAATTTTTGAAGGGGTAGCCACAGATACAAGAAAAATCCCAGATAAGGTCCTTTCCCTCATGTACAGTTGGCTGTCTCACCTTACCAAGCTCAAACAGCTCCAGTTCTATAATTGGGTGTTTGAATGGGATTCTACTATTTTCCCTTAGCTGTTGCTCTCTTTTGCTCAACTGGGTTGTATCTCTTGTACTTTCTCCATTGTTATAAAATTTATCTGATTTAGCAACAAAAAAAAAAACATGGGTTCAGTGGTGTTCGCTGTCTAAGCAAGAAGAGGATTGTGGCTGAGAGAGATTCAGCTATGGTGTTAGGGTGGATTACCAAAGGTGGGGGTGATCTATTGAGTCTCTCATCTCATTAAACAGATTTGAGCTCTGGCCTCTTTTATGAATACCTTGTTCAAGTGGAAAGATCTCCAATTTCTTTAGCAGACAAGTTAAGCAGCAGGGTGTGTCTAGGCCTAGTTGACGAGTGGACCAAGTTCTTGTGACAAGGGATATTCTGTACTGGTTATTTTTTAACTGCTAGGAATTTGGGGCAAGAAATTTCCTTGTACATTTGGTACCTTTTAAAAATTATCCGTTACTCACAAAAGAATAAAATCATAACCACCAAAGCACAAGATTAATTGGTTAAAAGGGTAATTTCATCAATCTAATGTCTTTAAACACAGCTTTCAATCACAATGGAAGCAATGCATGCTGTATGTTTAACGTAGCCACAATGCAATTTTACACTGAATACTCACTAGAAGAAATAAGAACCATGTGATGTGCTAAACTAGAGAATCATTTAACTAAAAGTTGTGAGTGAGTGCTATATTAACATCTAAACCAGAACTCTTCAGAAAACTTTCACTGACCTCTGTCCTACTCATAGGTCTAATGGAACGAAGTTGTTTAATGGCATCTTCTGTGCTGCTTGCTGCTGAGTCTGCAACCAGTAACCAATCAATAGGAGAATAGAAAAGCTTCCCACTAAAGGGTACAGAAACCAGCACTTGAAACAACAGAAACATGGTTTATCGGTCATGCCTTTAGATGCTTCCATAAAACTATGGTCTGCATATCCTATATCATGCATGGTACTCCAACTACCCTGTACATAGAATTGTCACCTCAATATTAGGATTGAATCCCCTACCTCTACCAGGTTCATAATAAACAAAACTTCAAACAGGAGTACTGAAGTTCAATCTACCTTGCCAAAGTAATCATGTGTGGTACCAAAATAACTTCTCTCCACTGCTTCCTTTGGAGGTTGCAAAACATTATGAAAGAAGATGGTTATAGAATCGAAGTAGAATTGAGGCCGTGGAGAGTTGTGATCTCCCTCAAATTTGATGATATTTTTGTCTCCCTGTTAAGTTCATGAGTTGAAAGTAAATCATAATTGCAAAATGTCTATAAAACATGCCAGTGAGGTTGCCAACTCATTGGCAAAAGGAGTTGGTAGAAAAATTTACCATTTTTCTTTTTATATTGAAATGTTGGATATTTACTTTTCTCTTTACCAAATGAGAATAGAAAAGGGAGAGAAAACAAGAAAACGTCTTGAAACATTTACAGTCCGTGCTTAATAAAGTTTAAAGAAAATGCATTCTACCGCATTATAAACATTCTCAACCATTCCACCATAGTTTTCACTTTTCGTAATCATCCAAGAAAATGATATTGGTTGGATGGTTAAGATAATCCAATCAGATCAACCATAAGACCTCCTACATGGGACTCATAAAGTGGTGGTCACCAACCCCACTTCTTGAGTGCCATTTGGCATATCCCAATATGAAGTCCTTTCTTCATGATTGTAGCACGGGCTTACATTTATATTACAAAATCTATTTTATCTAGATACATTTTTCTATACATTTCAAGCATATGAACTCAAGTTTACATCATAATATTGAGTTCATATAATATGTGGGTGAAGAATTAAGAAAAAGTGAGACCAAAATTTTAGAACTAGGACAAAGTTCATTGATGGAAACTCAAAAGTTACAAAACCCAAATGTTCAAATAGGCATGTAAGAGAGCTGTGCTCTTACCAGGAAACTTATGGTACTAAATTTATGAATATGACCACCATATGTTTTTTGATAGATCAAAAGAAATTTTATAAATAAAAGGGACGAGAGAGTCCCTAAAAACTCTACAAAGGATTTAGAAGATCAAAAACCAAAAAGAAGTCATCCCCATGTACATTTAAGCCTGAAACTTTGATCCCAGTCTCTTCCAAAATCCCTCCTATTTATACTTTTCAAGAACTTTACATCTATTTTTCAAAAAAAAAAAAAAAAAAAAGATCAGATCTTTGGCTTTTCTAAGCAATCTACAAGACAGCTTCAACTGGTCCTAAAACACCCTACTCTTTCTCTCCAGCCAGATCAAACAACTTATTGCCACTGGGACCACGGACAAAAGAATCTTGCTTTTGACATTGAAAGCTGTATTCCTCCACACCCTTCACAAGCTCCCAAAATCTGCAGGTACCAACCATTGAACTCCGAACTCCAATAAGTTGTTCGATTTTGGAAGATGTAAAGAACAGTGAACAAAAAGATGGGAAAACATCTCTTCCTGCCCCACACAAATATGTTAAGATCGATAACCAAGAGATACCCCAAAGTGACAAGTTCAATCATCCATAAGGAGAGAATGATTGAAGAGAATGTTGCTCATAGAGCTAGAGCAGGGTGGATGAAGTGGAGAGGTGCCTTTGGAGTGATACCATCAATATTAAAGGGAAAATTTTATAAGAAGCTATGAGACCAGCCCTACTTTATGGAGCAGAATGTTGGACAACCAAGAAGCAACATATACATAGAATGAGTGTAGTTGAGATGAGGATGTTGAGACCAGGAAATTTATGATACTAATTTATGCATTTTTTTTGTTGGAATAATGAGGTTTCATTTTGGAATACGGATCACGAAAGAATGACAGGGATATAAATCTTGATATTTTTTAATATTTTTCTGACCTTGTTGTCTTGAGATTGCAAGAGATAAGACATGGGAGCCTTCTGCAAAATATTTTTATTAGCAGATTTTGTTGACCAGAACCTTCATAATAGATGATCGTTACACTTATAAGTCTCCTGCAGAAGGAAGATTAAAGCAAGCAAGAAGCTTTTATGTGAAATTGTGGAGCTATCCACTTCGTTAACTATTATCACCTCAAGATCCACCAATGACAACTGTAGCTGAGTTCTTTACGGCTTCTGTTTTTTTATAATTTTACAGCATTTGGAATACTTAATAAGTACTTTTCTGTTTCTAATTACTATAAAGTTGATGTTCTGATCAGGTATTAATTTTTTATCTCTTTTGACAGTCTCAACAAAGAAAGATTCTTAAAAAGGATGTAATGGACTACAATGATAGAAGCAGTTCACAAACATAAGCAAGTTAGCAAAGGAATGATACACGCTTGCCTGAAAACAAAAATAAAATATTCTTTCTATTTTTTTACCAGAAATATTGGATTCACTTACCACATAAGCATCATAGATGCGACCAGAGTGGTGGGGGAGAATAAAATCATCATCGATGGCATGCCCTAGTAAGACTGGAACGAAGCAAGACTTTGCCACCTATAATGAAACAAAGTTATGGAATTAATTTTGTATATGACAATACAAAATAAATAAACAAAATAAACACTAAACAGGAGAAAACAATTGCATTTTTATTTTCTACCTTTAGTTGTTAACAACTTCTACTTCATTCTAATTTAATACGTGTGCCAAATCCACTAAAATAAGATGACTCCCCTATTTTTATTATGGATGCTTAGAAGTGCCCAATGGTTTATACAAAATAAAACATGAGAGAAATATGGCAAGGTGGTAGATGGAAGAAACAAATTGGGGACGTTTATTCTCCGTTCATTACTCCATAATCATTAATGGTTCTCCCAAGTCCCAAGGGGTACTTAAATGCCAAACAAGGTATCAGACAAGCAGGCACCGCCTACCCCCTTCTGACTTTTTTTTTCTTTTTTAGTAATGAACCTCCCCCCCTTCTGACTTACACACCTTGTCACGATCTCTAAAGACATTTAAGGCGCATTTCTAGTGGTCAGTCTCTTGCAGCATCTATTTGAATTAAATTCATGAGCATAGCCTTTTCAAAGGGAAGATGATGTATTTTCTCTCCCAAGTCATGAATAGTTTACTGCATCCTGGAGGTATTTATAGGACATTTTGTTCCAAATTGGTCAAACCATGCTACCAAAACTCGGCCACCATTCAAAAAAATATAACTTGGCTGACCCAATTCTGAGGTGTGGATCAGCCGGATCAGCCCCATCGATCCACACCAGACCAACTGGTCCAGCCCGATCCGGATGGGGATTTGATGGACTAATCCTAATCTTTATCTTTAAAACAATGGGTCTAACATGAATGGTATAGAACACTATCAGAAAAAAAGAAGAACAAAGCCTGGCCCTCAGAAGTAACAGCGACTCCATGACCCTCAGAGCCTCCATTGAATGGCAAGGAACCTATGAAAACTTGTTTCTTCTTCTTCCTCTTCTTTGTCTCTGGGTAAGAAGGAAACTCCATCGTAATGGCTAGTGCTTGATATTCGAGTCTCTTGCTTATTCATTAAGAAGTCAATATTGTTATCTTGAGCAGAGAATAAATGGATTAATTGTCTTTTAAAAATGAATCATGAGAAATATGATATGGTTCAAAATTTAGAACCCAACATGATTTCAAATGTTTGGATTTGTCTTAAATGTCTTCCGACATATGTCCATGACGACCAGGACCGACATGACATGTTTACCTACACCGACACCAAATATTAACTACATCTTATAACTTCAAAATTTCGGTCGACATGATGTACAATGTTGATGTATCGAACAAATATTCCCCTTTCGCATTGTATTATTGCATAATGTTGACATGCTAAAAAAGCATATGAAAAATGATAAAATATGAGGAGAAATAAGAGGAAGGAAAAGAGAAGAGAATTTATTTGTTCTCTTATGTTGACCCATGAATCATTATGTATCAAAATCCTAATGAATGCATATGTATTTATTAAGAATATTACAATACAAGTATATTATGTATTAAAATAAGCTATGATTATGCATAATGAGTCTATTTGTTCCCTTATGTTTATGCAGTTAGATAAAATATGTTTCCTAAGTTTCCATGATTTTTACATTATTTCTTTCCGATATTTCTAAAATTTCCAATATATGTCTTGTTTAGGCCTAACCAACATTTCCATTGACACTGACATTTTAAACCTTGGAACCCAGTTTATCATGATCAAGAAGTCAATTAAGAACTTTGATAATGTTTTTAAAAGTTGAGCATAGAGCTAGATTCTTAGATAGCAACCGCCTTTAAATCCTCTTTCAAACAATAAAAGAATTCCGAACTAAATCCCCTTCAAACTAAATGGTTCAATAATTAGTTTCCACAAAATTTTGTTCACCACTGATTTTCTGATTAGTCATTAATAGGTATAACAACTAATAATAACCGTCATTTCTAGACTGACAATTAACTTTTAACAATAACAAGAATAGTACAATGATAATAAAGGATAGTCTAAGAGATAACTTGCTCTTTAGAGACTACTAATTTTACTACTATTCATTTAGACATCCTCGTAAGGTATGAAAATGGAGCAAAAGGGACTACCCTATGCACCAAAAAAATAAGGTTTGATAACTCGGATTTTTTACTTGACTCAGACAACTCAGGAGAGGAGTTGACTCAGGAGTCATTGGGGTCAACTCGGAGAATCATGTCACTTTTATTTTTATTTTTATAAAATTAGAAAATAGTTTAAAATATTAAAAATTATATATAGTATTTTGGCTCAAGTATTATCTATTTTCTTGATAAATATAAATATTTTGCAGTATCATAACTTGAAAATCCAAAAATAAATTATGCAAACTAGTAATAGTCTAATGCCATAGCAAGGTAGATGTTACTAATGATAAACTCTAAAGTCCAAGCTCAAGTAAAAAATATTATTAGTATTAATATATTGAAAGCCAAAGTACATCTTTTTAACATAAGCATAAAAACAAAATGCCACCTTGATACGGTAGCATTAACTTGACTTGAGAAAGTCCAACCATTGTGGAAGCCCAAGATCAAGAACAAAGGATGCAAGAAGAAGATATAGTGTTGTCCACAAGATTTTCCCTTTAATTTTCTATTTTAGGAATTATTTAGTTGTTTTCTTTCTATTTTATGAAAGTTTTAGCAATGGGATTAGCCATGAGAAGGGGTTAAAATTAATTTATAATAGTTTAGGACTGTTTTTAGGAATATTTTAGATTTTTCCGTTTTTTTTTTGTTGACCGTAGAAGGAAAGGGGTATTTTGGTCTAATTTTGATTTTTTTTTTTATATTATAAATAGGTCATAAAGACCTCATGTACGATTTGTTGATAGAATAGAAAAGAATTTATGAAATTTTGAGTAGCTCGTGGAGTGCCTCTCTCTCTTACCTCCCTTGTGGTTTCCAAGTGAGAATCTCTCTCTTCTTTCTTTTTTATTTCTTCTCTTTGTAAATTTCTTCATCCATTTAATTCCAAACATTAGTTTAATCATTCTTAGATCATATCTCTTAAAGATTGCTTATTTTTTATACGTTTCTTGAATTTATTATTATTTTTCAGCACTTTAAAATTCAAAAATCATTCTTATTACTTTTAGGCTTTTGGTTCAATTTTACTTGCTGTAGGAACTTATTCCTTTGAATCCTACATCAAATTTGATATCAAAGCCTAAGGTTATCCAACTCTTAAATCCTTCGTGTGTTCAAAAAGCAATGTCTTTATCTTTTGATTTTAGGACTCCTTCAAAAGTGCTCCAAATTAATTTAGGGTCTATTTCAAGGCTTCTAAATCATTTTAGAACCTATCCTAAATTCTTTTTAGCAATTCCAATCCCTTCTCAATTCGTTTAGGGTCTTTTCCAAAGGGCCTAGATCTTTGCAAGAGTCGTTTCCATTAATTAAGGTTACCTCAAAATTGTTGAACAAGCTCTAAACACCATGGTAGGGGTTAGTAATAATGATTTAACAACTAAGGTCAAGAAGCAAACTCGTGAAATGAAATCTACCAAGCTAAAGCTAACTTCCCATATGGATAAGCTTGAGGCTTTGGTTTAACAGTTGGTGTGTATAATGGAATGTCTCCGTTCAGATATTCAGGAATTAAAGAAAGGTAAAAAGCATGTCCATGATAGAAAATCATCACAGCTAGAGTCTTCCTTTAATCATCATGAGGAGACCTTAGGTCATAAGGCACTTTCTATTAAGCAACCTGGAGAGACTAGTCATAGATCTATGATGCAACCACATTCAACACATCAGAAGTAGACAAATTTACCAGGTTGGATGTTCTAGACTCCTATGGCAATAGGGATCTAGATCTATATTTGAATTAGGTCCATAGCCTAGAAGCATAATTTAGGTGGTATGATATTTTAGATAACCGTAAACTTCAGTTTGCAGAAGTTAAATTGAAGGGGACAGCTCTTATGTGGTGGCAATAGTACAAAGAGAGTTATGTTAAAGCTAATTTGGGCATTTTGTAAACATGGGAGGAATTAAAGACAACAATGAACAAGAGGTTCAAATCTTAGGATTTCAGACAGAGATCCCACATCCAGTCACATCAATTGAAGTAAGGAATGTCATCTCTTGAGGAGTACACCAACAGGTTTCAACACCTTGTTACTCGAGCAGGTATTAACTGGGATGATGAGATTCTCGTCTCATTATTCAGGCAAGGATTGTAGCCTCGGATTTCCAGAGGGCTTAGCTATCACTATTACACTAATGTGGATGATGCTATTAGAGTTGCTTACCTGATATAGGAAGATCTACAGTTGCACTAGATGAAGAAGCCTATTATACAGGCTAGGACTTCACCACCTAGATCAACTCGCCAGACATCACCTCCTAGACACAAGAACTTAGACGGTTTTATTCCAAAATTCAAGATTGATCAGTGCTTTACTTGCAAAGGATATGAACATCACATATCTCAATCCCCTAGCAAGTTTGTGGGCTTTACTGAAAAAAAGCCAACGGATGATGATGAACTGGAAGAAAAAATCTATGAGCTTACTGAGGAGATGGTTAGGAAAGCTGAAGCGGAAGAAGCAAGGTAAAGGGCAGGCAAGGGTATCACTGGAGTGGTCCGTCCTTGGTTACATTTGCAAATGAAGATTAAGCTAAAGAAAAAACATCCTACTTATCCATGGTGTTCTAGAATTCTTAGACCTGAAATTCTTGGAACCCCATCCCAACTCAACAGGGTTAAGTTTTCTAAGAGGAGGAGAATCAACGCGGTAGCATTAACTTGGCTTGAGAAAGTCCAACTATTGTGAAAGCCCAAGATCAAGAACAAAGGATGTAAGAAGAAGACATAGTGTCGTCCATAAGATTTTTCCTTTAATTTTATGTTTTAGGAATTATTTAGTTGTTTTCTTTTCATTTTAGGAAGGTTTTGGTAATGGGATTGATGTAATAAGACCATATGAGCCATGAGGAGGGGTTAAAATTAATTTAGAATAGTTTATGACTGTTTTTAAGAATTTTTATGATTTTTTTATAATTTTTTTGGGTTGACCAAACAAGGGAAGGGTATTTTTGGTCCAATTCGGTCTAATTTCGAGTTTTTTTTTATTATAAATAGGTCATAAAGATTTCATGTACGATCAATTGATAGAATATAAATGAATTGGTGAAATTTTGAGCAGCTCATGGGGTACCTCTCTCTCTCTCTTACACACCCCTTACGGTTTCCTACGTGAGAATCTATCTCTTCTCTTTTCTTTCTTCTTTGTTTCTTCTCCTTCAAAATTTCTTCATCCATTTGATTCCAAATATTAGTTTGATCATTCTTGGATCATCCCTCTTAAAGATTGTTCATTATTTATATGTTTTTTGAATTTATTATTGTTTTTGAGCACTTTAAAATTCAAGAATCATTCTTTATTGATCTTTCTTGTTACTTTTAGGCTTTTGGTTTAATTTTACTTCTTGTAGGAACTCATTCATTTGAATCCTACATCACACCTAGTCTCTAAGGTCCAAATCTATATGGTTAGGAGTTCAAGTTAAAAGTCTGATCTTCCTATCACTTTAGCCTTCATTCTTCCAAGTTCTTTATTCTTTCTTTCTTTTAAGATTTTGAATGTCTTTGAGAGTTCATTCGTTGAAGACTTTAGAAAAGAAACCTCAACTGCCCCCATCCAAAAAAAAAAAGTCTTGTTCAGTTACAACTTGGCTTTGGGTCATTTTAAGGTTTCACAAGACTCGGCTGAGTCACATGAATCGGTCCAAGTCAAATGAGTCTACCAAGTTAGGGACTGACTCAGTGAGTCAAGTATGGTTTGGAGTCAACAACATGACTTGACTCGTGAGGCTTAGAAGTGGAGTCAACTCGGGAGAGTCAAAGAGTCAACTCGGGGAGTCAACAAAC